>JAODAL010002494.1:0-194778 GCA_025379985.1 Phyllomedusa bahiana
TTTTTAATAATTTTTTAAGCCTGCAATTTTTCACTTTGGCACAGTCTAATAATTGTCAGACACTTCCTGTTCTGTAGAGGAAGATTTTCAGCAGTCTGCTCATTATCAGCACAAAGAGGGTCAAACTGAAAGGAGACACCAGTGTGAATAAATAACACAGGATCCACCAGTCACAAGAGGAGATAGTCACAGTTCACCCTTTCACCTCCCTGCACCCTGATTTCTTCTCAGGTCACAGAGCATGACTAGAAAACTCTCCTATACAAGTCAATGGGACTGAGTCAGTCTTAAGTCTCCTATGTGCATGAAGCTACTGTAAAGCATCTCTCTGACTGCTGTTAAAGCAGTGCAAACAAGGCCTAGTGGCTAGAGTGAAAACTGCAAGACTTAAGAATTATTAAACAATATTGAAAGTGATATGAAAAATTAAAAAAAAACAACCAAAAATTCCTAAAAAATCTGTTTAACATAAAAACATGAATTAAACAATTGGTCATTTTTAATGACACATTCCCTTGAATTCACCAAACGTAGCCCCATAGCAGAGCCTAATAGACGGATAAAGTTAAGAATCTGCTAGAGGGCACAAACTGGACAAGATGTGATGTACGCAAGAAGACCTTTAGGGAGGGGGGGGAGTGGGAGGCTAACATTTAAAACTTTGTTCCCTGGTCTGTAGGTGTTGGAGGACACCAACTTCAGATTGTCTAAGCACTATTGATTTTAGTATCATGTGCAGTCAGTATGGAATATTATGGTGAGTACTTTACGCTTTTGACCAAATGGACTTTTATGACGCCCAAGGGAGACATAAGAATCTGCCCCATCATGCTGGATCTTTGTGCCCACACCTTCGTGCCAGCCGGGGACTGCTAAATCTAAATACTAGAATCCCCAAATATATCCAAGATTCCCAATTTTTACAAGAGAACGTAAATACACTTCACAATTCAATTTCAATTCAGAATATTTTTGACTTACGGAAAGGAGCCCTGAGCAAAGGACAGGTATTCCACCAAAACATCCAGACCGCCAACCTCTTTGCTGAGAAACTCTTCCACCCACCTGTGATCAGGAACAGAATTTTACAAGTTTAGTTACCTGTGGACAGAGGTTGGTCCTAAGACTTGTGTCGGAGCGTATTTTATTGTTGAAAGCTTTCCTGTAGATTGCCATATTGGAGCTATACCCTTCCTCCCACATTGCATACCCAGTACAGATGGGCATTTGCCTTATGGGAGCTAATGGACAGAAATGTGTCATATACTAGTATGGTCTCCAGAAAGTGACGGAGTACAAAGAAGAGGGTAAAGGTTGGAGGTTGCATTAAGTGTTATAGCTGTCATTTTAGTGTTATTCCAACTTTTTTTGGGGGGTAGGCAATGTGCTTTTTACTACGATGTGTCTTTTTATACACTTACATTTAGAATTTTGGAATTAAAGCCAGATCCCCTGGTGGTGGTGGGAGGGGCGGAGAGGGGTGCCACAAAATCCCAACACGGCTTTCTCATCTTTGTGATGTAACACAGTACATCAGTTAAATGGCCTTAATATACTAATAGCACTGCCCCAATGTATGCAATGTGCTCAATCATGTAACATATATGAAGCTAGGTTACATGCTTGCTCAGTAAGTGGGAACTCAATCCCACCACACAGGTGGTGACGAGTCCTTGTAGCTACTGGAAGAGAAGAAGGGGAATGAGGAGGAGAAGAAGGGGAAGAAGAAGAAAGAAGGTGGAGGAGGAAGAAGAAAAGAAGGGGAAGGTGGAGGAGGAAGAGAAGAAGGGGAAGGTGGAGGAGGAAGAGAAGAAGGGGAAGGTGGAGGAGGAAGAAGGGGAAGGTGGAGGAGGAAGAGAAGAAGGGGAAGGTGGAGGAGGAAGAGAAGAAGGGGATGGTGGAGGAGGAAGAGAAGGGGACGGAAGAGAAGGAGGAAGAAGATAAGAAAGTGAGGGAAGAAGAGGAGGAGAATGGGAAAGAGAAGAAGAAAGAAGAAGGGAAAGGTGGAGGAGGAGAAGAAGGGAAAGGGGGAGAAGGAGAAGAAGGGAAAGGTGGAGAAGGAGAAGAAGGGAAAGGTGGAGAAGGAGAAGAAGGGAAAGGTGGAGAAGGAGATAGAAGGAAAGGTGAGAAGAGAAGAAGGGAAAGGAGGAGGAGGAGGAGAAGGGAAAGGAGGAGGAGGAGGAGAAGGGAAAGGAGGAGGAGGAGGAGAAGGGAAAGGAGGAGGAGGAGGAGAAGGGAAAGGAGGAGGAGGAGAAGGGAAAGGAGGAGGAGAAGGGAAAGGAGGAGGAGAAGGGAAAGGAGGAGGAGGAAGAGAAGAAGGTGAGCGAAGAGGAGGAGGAGGATGATAAGAAGAAAGAAAAGAATGGTAAGGAGGAAGAGAAGAAGGGGAGGTGCACGACAGAGCTCGAATCCAAGATGGCGGCCACTCCCTTTACTGGTGCCGCCAGCTCTGCATAGTGCTGGCTGACTTCTTCAGGGAAAGTGGAGAGCTGGTCTTTCTAGGTCTGGACATTGTCCTGCTCAATGTGCCTGAGGTCTTACGGTCCACACAAAATGACGTGGGGGTTGCATTCAAGCCCACAGACCTTGAGTTTGAAATAAAGGATATAGAGTTAAACAAAAATACAAGTGGACGTTTCCTTTTACCGAACACACTGACTTCACAAATGACGGCGATCAGACCACATATATGTTGACTTCCCCTTTGGTAAATATGGTTCTAGTGTAATCTCCTTTTTTAGACGCTATTACATGCACTCACTGAAAGTATGTAAGCATAATTATCCTATGTGGTAAAATGCAAAAAAAAAGAAGCAGTGATGGGGTTTCTGGAGTTACTCATCTCTATTACACCTACATCCTCAAAATGGTGTATACTTGTGCTAGTTTCACAGTGTTAAGTTGTCCCTCTTCCTTTAAAGGGACTGTTCGCTTTTTACTATCACTTTTTGTTAGAAGTGACCTCTACAAATAAGTTGACCACATGGTGATCAAGTGTCATCTGCAGGGAACCAAGCAGCCATTACTCAATTACCCTGCAGCACCCCCAAAGAGGAAACTTACAAGCTGCCCGTTGAAGTCAATGTTCTTTCTAAGTAATGCAAGAATGTGTCAGGTCCTCCAGAGTGAGAGACTCTCTTTGTAGCCACTCTTGTAGGACACTAGGTTTTATTCAATGGGTTGCCCAGGAATAGTAAAACATGGCTGCTTTTCCAAAGTATGGCACTGCATTCGTGCACAGGTTGTGTGTGGCAGTGCCAACTAAAGTTCCTTAGGACCACTAGAGTAAGTTATTCTGAAGGCTCCAGGGCTAGGGAAGATGGGCAGGCAGAATTAGGCGAACCATCTAGGGTACCATCTCATGCCTGTCAGGAAGGGGGTGTAATGAGGTATGAATGGATTGGGATCATAAGTGGAGCCTATGCCATACACATTGGGCAAGAGATGTTAGTATCACTCCAAAAACAAAACCTACAAAAAAAAATGGTGCAATTGTGTTTTCCCCCCCATTCCACTTAGCTAGGGAGGGCACAGTCACCATGCACCAAGGAAGGGTCAGGCATTTCCATTTTCCATGGGGAGGGGGCCTTTGCCCTATTTGCCTTGGGCACCAATATGCCTCATCCCAGACCTGTGAGGCCTCATTCTCTATCTATACAGAACATGTGTATGCCACCACATTGGTCCAAAGATTGTGTGAGGCAGTGTCAGACTGAAGTTCATTCGGCCCACCAGAGGGAATTACTCTGAGAGCCCATCCTCTATCTATATAGGACCTGTTTATGGCCACTTTTAAGAACTTTTTGGAAGTCCACTTTAAAGTAACCATTCGCACATGCAAGATTTAATAAGATATCAGGTGACTGGGTCTACTGCCAGCTCCAAATGAGGTTGTATTCTGCTAGACCTTTGGAGCTCTAGTAGGGGTACATTAAGGCCTTTTAGAGGATCTGTTGGTGCAGCCCAACCTTATTCATTTAAAGAGAACCTATCACATAGTTTATGCCCCCCTTGTTGAGGGCAGCACAAGCTAGTGTCAGACCTGCTGTTTCCAGCGCTGTGTCCTTTATTCTGTAAAATGCTGGAGTTTTAGAGTATTTAGTGCTCAAATCTTATTCATGAGCAGGTGTTAGCCCCACCCCCCAAAAGCTAGCCCCTCCCACCGCACACCGGATTAACCTATTACTTTGAATAGGAAGAGCCATGTGAATAACTGCCAGGTGGGTGGGGCTATCCTTTGGTGGGAGGGGCTAACACCTGCTCATGAAGAATTGAGCATTAAATACTCTAAAACTGCAGCATCTTACAGAATAAAGGACACAGCGCTGGAAACAGCAGGTCTGTCACTACCTTGTGCTGCCCTCAGCAAGGGGGGCATAAACTATGTGACAGGTTCTCTTTAAATCGAGCAGAGCTGCAATACACATAACACAACATGTGGACACGTGTTGCTTTTCTAAGAGACAACAACCATATTTTGCTAGTTTCGGACAACCTGTTTAAGGCAGAGTGGAGATATCGCAATGCTGTTCTCCCAACATTGTTAAAAAGGTTTTCCAAGACTTTTATACACCTCCCTACCTCCTACCACTGTGATTCAATAAAAAAATTACCCCATACTTACCTCTCCCATCACCCCTGGTTCATATCTTCAGCCACCCCTCGTCCCTCCCTGGTGATGTCACGTTCATAGATCACATGATGCTGCAGCCAATCCCTCACCTCTGTGGTCACATGCTGTACATGCAGTCATGTGACTGCTGAGTTCAGTGATTGGCTGTGATCCATGAACATTACATCACCAGTGAGGGACCAAGGGGTGACACTGGAGCTCTAGCAGTGCTGGGTCGGTGGTGAAGGGAGAGGTAAGTATGGAGTAATTTTTTATTTAATCACTGTGGTAGGAGGTAGGGAGGTTTTTAAAAGTCTTGGAAAACCTTTTTAACACTGCTGGGAGAACAACATTGCTATACGTAAACTCAGCACTGCTGGATCGGCGGTGATGGGAGAGGTAAGTATAAGGTCATGTTCTAATTTAACTCAGCAGGAGGTGGTAGGGAGGTTTTTAAATGTATTGGAAAGCCTTTAACTAAGACATCTTATTGTTCCAAAATCATAGCCTAGGGTTTTTGTTGGTTAAAAAGCTCAATCAGCATCAACTTGCTGACAGTCTCCACACAGCAACAGAAGACTTTTCCATTTTCCAACATCACTAGCCGTAAATAATATCATAGTAGAATAAAAATCAATTAATTTATTCCTAAGATAGGAGTGTACAGCCGGCCACGAACCCTAGATCATCAGAGGATTGCATTATCTTGTTTTAGGAGGGCACTGCATTACCAAACACAGCCCATGTATAAGAGCAGGGGAAATAAAAACGCCTATTTTATAAATCTCACACAATGCTCTAATATTTGGGCTCAGTCTTTTTTTTTTAGATCATGAAGAAACTTTATGCAACAAAAAAAACTCACCCAATGTGATTGGTCCTCAGGGAGATCTCCAGTTCTCTTAGAACCTGGGTGGATTCCGGGCCCCTTTTTTTTGGACTGAAATAAATAAATACTCAGTAATCGAACCCTCTGCAACTTGTCAGGTGAATGTATATATGTGTGTGGTGTCATTAAAGGGGTTCTCCGCAATGAACAAAGGTCTTTTGACAATAAGTAGAATATAAAGTATCCCACAAGCAATCGGCTGTAATGTGCGGGAAAGACTGGCACTAAGTATTCAATTTCCCTGCAGCACCCCCCACAGGAAAAATGTAGCATTGCACAGTGTCCATTCACATCAATGGCTTATCTGTGTAATGCAGGACAAGATGGGTCCTCCAGTGCAAGAGGTGCTCTTTGTAACCACTCTCCACTCTGATTATTAAATGAGGATCCTTAACATGGGACCCCTCCTCTAGTAACTCACAATCCCCTTCTCAAGTATATGAAATTCTGTATTCCAAAACGGAGAACCCCTTTAAGTATGATTTTGCAATGTGGGGAGAATACCCAGTAACGATGCATGTTCTATGCAAACAAGTCAGATCAATTCACATTATAAAACAATATACTGATGGAGCAGAGCAGAGTTTAGGAAGCCCCTGGAAATGGAGCAAATCTGGTGGGGGGAAGCAACCCATTTTTACTTTTTAAAATGGGGCCCCTGCTTCTCTCCTGAAGAAGGCACCAATGGTAGGATTTTAGTTGGGTTACTTAGGCTACTTAAGCAGGGCCCTGGTCAAATTTCTCCAAAAAAAGGGCCCTCTAATATAGTGCAAAATAGAAACTGGTAAGGGTTGGGCAAATGCCTTGGCTGTATGGAGTGCTGAAATGACTAATGCCATAATGCCAGTCTTGCACTTTAGCTAATGCACTAGGTTATCACAATGTCCAAACAGGACAAATTCAGCCCTGCTACATCTGTGCATTCATATTAATTTAAGCTTGCTCTCATATGACTGATAAAATACCAAACTTCAAACCCCCGTGGTATGTTACACGAGTATTCTGCTTATACGTGTGCTTAATGTGACCGTGTCAGATGGTTTATCCTGTCCTGTCTGAGAGGGGGAGGAGCTGAGCTTTGTGATATAGAGGGTTATATAATAGAGCGAGAGGAGCTGAGCTCTGTGATATATAGGGTTATATGATAGAAGAGAGAAGCTGAGGTCTGTGTTATATATAGGGTTATATTATAGAGGACAGAAGCTAAGCTCTATAATATCTAGAGTTATTATTAACCCTATATATCACAGGGCTCAGCTCCTCTCCTCTATCATATAACCCTATATATCACAGAGTAGCTGCTCCTCTATCATATAACCTATATATCACAGAGCTCAGCTTCTCCCCTTTATATATACCCTATATATCACAGAGCTCAGCTCCTCTTCTCTATCATATAACCCTTTATATCACAGAGCTCAGCTCCTCTCCTCTATCATATAACCCTATATATCATAGATCTCAGCTTTGCTCCTCTATACCACAGAGCTCAGCTCCTTCCTCTATCATATAACCCTATATATCACAGAGCTCAGCTTCTCTCCTCTATCATATAACCCTATATATCACAGAGCTCAGCTTCTCTCCTCTATCATATAACCCTATATATCACAGAGCTCAGCTTCTCTCCTCTATCATATAACCCTATATATCACAGAGCTCAGCTTCTCTCCTCTATCATATAACCCTATATATCTCAGAGCTCAGCTTCTCTCCCTCTATCATATAACCCTATATATCACAGAGCTCAGCTCCTCACCATCTATCATATAACCTATATATCACAGAGCTCAGCTTCTCTCCTCTATCATATAACCTATATATCACAGAGCTCAGCTTCTCTCCTCTATCATATAACCCTATATATCACAGAGCTCAGCTTCTCTCCTCTATCATATAACCCTATATATTACAGAGCTCAGTTTCTCTCCTCTATCATATAACCCTATATATCACAGAGCTCACGTCTCTACCTCTATCATATAACCTTATATATCACAGAGATCAGCTCCTCTCCTCTATCATATAACCCTATATATCACAGAGCTCAGCTTCTCTCTTCTATCACATCCTGCTCTCAGATAGGGCAACAGAAGCCACCTGATAGGTTCCCTTTATCTTTGATTTATAGTGAAATTCAACATTAAAGCAGTAGTGATATGGTGGATACCTCTCCCCCAGCTTATAATATTAAGGCTGTCTATTCTGCTTGTTAAATAGAACGAATCAGATTGAAAGTGCACCCATGCACTGCATCTTACCTTGCGATCCACAAAGCCTCTCAGCTTCTGTATATAATTATCTGGTGGGTTTTTCACCTGGAATTTTTCCTGATGGATAAAACATTGGAGCATTAGATACCATTACTGAGGTCCACCACTTCTGTTGCAATGTGTGCTGGACATAGCTTGCCTTCTGTGCTGGACCTCAATTATACCATAGACATAAAATAATGGGGATCCAATATGACTCCTTGATTAACATGAGATCAGCTGAGCATGCATGATTATCTCAGTAAGCACACAGAGCAATGGCTGGCGGCCACCCCATGGCACCACTTATACCGCTATTAATGACTCCACCCGAGTTCAGTGCTCCTTTAAGTAGACCACCAGGCAGTCAGCGAAAACATCAAGGCATGTGGTGCCAGCTAGCTATTTGTGATACATACATGAAAGAGGACCAGCTCTCCTGACATGTATAACAAGTTATATTGAGCAGGATTCTGGAGAAGGGTCTGGATACATTTCTAGATGTAATAATATAACAGGTTATAGAGACCAGGATTCTGGAGAAGGGTCCGGATACATTTCTAGATGTAATAATATAACAAGTTATAGTGACCGGGATTCTGGAGAAAGGTCTGGATACATTTCTAGATGTAATAATATAATAAGTTATAGTGACCAGGATTCTGGAGAAGGGTCTGGAGACATTTCTAGATGTAATAGAACAAGTTATAAAGACCAGGATTCTGGAGAAGGGTCTGGAGACATTTCTATATGTAATAAAAGAACAAGTTCTAGTGACCAGGATTCTGGAGAAGGGTCTGGAGACATTTCTAGATGTAATAATAGTGGAGAAGGGTCTGGAGACATTTCTAGATGTAATAATAGAACAAGTTCTAGTGACCAGGATTCTGGAGAAGGGTCTGGATACATTTCTAGATGTAATAATAGAACAAGTTCTAGTGACCAGGATTCTGGAGAAGGGTCTGGATACATTTCTAGATGTAATAATATAACAAGTTCTAGTGACCAGGATTCTGGAGAAGGGTCTGGATACATTTCTAGATGTAATAATAGAACAAGTTCTAGTGACCAGGATTCTGGAGAAGGGTCTGGATACATTTCTAGATGTAATAATAGAACAAGTTATAGTGACCAGGATTCTGGAGAAGGGTCTGGATACATTTCTAGATGTAATAATATAACAAGTTATAGTGACCAGGATTCTGGAGAAGGGTCTGGAGACATTTCTAGATGTAATAATATAACAAGTTCTAGTGACCAGGATTCTGGAGAAGGGTCTGGATACATTTCTAGATGTAATAATATAACAAGTTATAGTGACCAGGATTCTGGAGAAGGGTCTGGAGACATTTCTAGATATAATAACAGAACAAGTTCTAGTGACCAGGCTTCTGGAGAAGGGTCTGGATACATTTCTAGATGTAATAATATAACAAGTTATAGTGACCAGGATTCTGGAGAAGGGTCTGGATACATTTCTAGATGTAATAATAGAACAAGTTCTAGTGACTAGGATTCTGGAGAAGGGTCTGGAGACATTTCTAGATGTAATAATATAACAAGTTATAGTGACCAGGATTCTGGAGAGGGGTCGCTGATCCAGGGATTTATTCTGATGCCAGATTGGAGTCGGAAAGGAATTTTTTCCCTAAAATGAGGACAATTGGCTTCTTCCTCATGGGCATTTTGCCTTCCTCTGGATCAACACCATAGTACAATAGGCTGAACTGGATGGACGTCTGTCTTTTTTCAGCCTCACAAACTATGTAGTAATAGTAGATACTTGTATAAAACCATAGTGCTGGAATATTTTTATAGTACTCTACATTGTGCAGTTCCTCTGCTATTCCTCCTGAAAGTGTAGGAATAAATTGAAAACTGGGTGTAATGTTTTGCTTGTCCATAGGGTATGTCCATACACATCCTGACATTGTTCGATCAGTGCTAAGAGTGTCTGATTGTGTATGGACTCTAATAACAAGCTGAGAATGTATTCAAACTCTTACGGGATAAGTAAGAGGGGGACAACATGGTGTAAGAATAGTGTGATGGAATCTAATTTTTGTTGTTGGGAATACAAATATTTACTAAAGCAGACATGTTGGAAAAGCTACAGGACCTCTATAGAGTATTCATGCACATGAGAATAACAGCATCTAAACCTGTTGATTTTGGAATGAAGAATGGCTCAATGTAGAGATTCAAGAATTATGGTGGACATGTCTTCTTTAGGCTAGGGTCTTATCCATTGGGTACACCAGGCAGTTGCCCGAGGGCCCCACAAGCATAAGGACACCAGGTGGTGAATGTATGTCTTGGGAATCCAGGAAAAATGCCAGGATCCCTGTTTATTTGACTGTTTGTGAGTCCTCAGAACAGACAAACAGCTAAAAACCATGGTGGAACAGGGCGCCATTGGTTCCCTGCCCTGCCAATTAGTTTTGCAGGCTCTACAAGATGTCAGGGGAGGATCCCGAGCATGATGATATGGGTGTTTGCGTGGAGGTGGTTAGAGCCACGGTCTCATGTGGTGTCATGTTTAGGTGTGGCTTAAGGCATGGCCTATTGAGAGGTCATGTATTTGGGCAGGGCCCATAATGCTGTTAAGACATAGTTAGTATGGTTGAAAAAAAAGACATCTGTCCATCAAGACGTTCCATGCTTTGCGACCAGAGAACATAAGGTTACACTACCTGAATTGTCGGGCTTGACTGCTAAACGGGCACGTGGTGACCTGCAATTCGCCTAGACCACAACCCATAATCAATCAGGAAGGGTTTCTGGCAACTGTGGGGTTTTGCAGTAGCTTTCGGGTCACCAGATGACCACTTTCTCTTTCATTAGCTGCAAAACACTATGATTCAGGCATTCTTATCCGACTCTCATGGATGATTTCTCTATGGACTTCACCTTGAAGATGTCTTGATTTCTGACAAAGCCAAGTCTGGACAGATGGTGGAAGTGGAACAGTACTAGCAGCACTCCTGTAAGGAGCCCTGATCAGCTTTTAAAAGAGGGGCCCACTGTTATGATGCAGGAGAGGAACTGGTAATGGACAGGGGGCCCGGATGCTTTGACTGTATGGGGCTGAAATGACGTCACAACACCAACGTGGGTAAATAATTACCAGGGGACCCACCCCCAAGGATTCCAACGAAGACACCTCCAAATAATTCAGTAACAACCAGTATTGGAGTATCAACAAAGATCCAATAAAACTTAGCTTTTAATAAATCAAGTTGATAAAATCCAATATAGATGGAAAACCGAAAATCACATGATATCAAAAAGTTCATACTGGTTTTTTTCTTAAATTACTTATTGCAGCCCTAGGTCCAAGTGACGTACGCCATATTTATAAAAGAGTTGCACCTCCTCCTATTTCTCATGTACAGGTCTGAGAATAAAAAATGCATCCGGAGGAGATAAGCTCCTTGCATTGGGGACACCAAATTTATTATGGACTTATACTGGTATATGGAGGAAAAAAGTTTAGACAGCCAACTTATATAGAAAAGGGGAAAATCCGCACCGGTCTTCATGGTATAAAAGATAGATAATTTATTCCAAAGTTTAAGAAACATGAAAAAACAAAAGAGAAAGGTGGACACTATACATAAGGTATGCTGAACAAGGCAGCCTAACCTACGCTTTTCGATCTAAACAATCATACTTCAGAGCCAGTGGACGCACATACAGCTAAAGAGACCGCCAGCGCTCCAGGCCCATGGCAGCGGCCTGGAGCCCGGGAGGTTCGGGGCCCCTGCCTGGGCCCCCTAGAGACAGGCAGAGGTAGGCGCCCTAGGCGATTACCTACCTCTGCCTACCCGTCGTCCCGGCCCTGGCCATGAGCAAGATCATTTAGATCAAAACGCGTGGGTTAGGCTGCCTTGTTCAGCATACCTTATGTATAGTCTCCATTTCTCTCTTTTCATGTTTTTTAAACTTTGGAATAAATTATCTATTTTTCATACCACAAGACCGATGCGGATTTTTTCCTTTTCTGTATGTACTGGCATACATGACGTGACATGAGGAAGAAGTGCCGCTAGTTCGCTTAATGAATCTACTTTCATTCTTCCTCTGTATAGTTTGGTCCGTACAGCTCAGTTGGTGAGAGGACCTGATTGAGGGAGATTTATACAGGTTATGTTACCATATGGATATGCTAAACATTCGTCATAGCAAAAAGTTGTATGGTTGAGGTTTTTTGCCATGATACGGCCTGGGACCATAAATATGTAAATAAAACCAAGGACACCATCCTTATAGCGCCACCTATGTGAAATACATCATAGCTATTCAAAGGCCTATCTCCCAGCCAGCCAGGGACCTGCTCTGTACTGATGAAGAGCAAGAACCCAAAACCAGCCGTCTACACATGGGCAACTGGCTTGGCTTGAATCCATAGTCATTTGTCAAGGGCTGTTTAATGGGTCCGGTTTGATAAAGAAGGAAGTTTCCTCCAATAGGTGGCGCTATATAGACAGATTTCTTTCTTACATATCCTATTATTCCAGGGAGCATTGTCTGGCCTACAAGTACTGTACTTCTAAACCATTATGGTGCTTGCCACAAAAAAAGAAGAAATTTTCCTCCTAGAAAAAACGTAAATACAGTATTAACTACCGTCAGGTGACCCAATATCTTCTATAGATGGATATTCAATGGGACTACTGTTGTTAGCAATTCAACTCTGTGCAGATGTCTTCTGTTGGCTGCAACTACTCAACCCAGTGTCATCTTCTTATGCTCAACAAGTCTGACCTGTCTGACCAGTCTCCTTCTAATAACATAGTCGTCGTGGTTTGCAGAAGTCCGTAGTCCATACTACAACACGTTCCTGTCCACCACTAGAAAATGGCAGACATTGCAAGAGTCAAGAGTGATAACATTCTTCTACCCTGTATGTCCCCCTTGATGTTGGTTGATGCAACACTTACCTGATCACACACCAACTCCCATTTCTTATCTTGGTCATATTGCCGAAGAACACTGATCTTATCTGGTGGTAGGTTCATGGCATTCTGCATAGAAACAAAGACATTTTAGACACAGTGGACATGTTGTTTTCTAGTGAAGACTTTTCAAATATATCATGTCTACCCCAAATGCCTATCCATTCACCAACTTATGATATTCTCAGTCTCTAGTTATAGTAGTAGTGCTTATTTCCTCGTCTTTGCCCATTATTTGTCAGGACTGCGATACTAGGCCTTTAAGGATTTTGTTGCAGCCTCAGCCAGGGTGTGGATTTCTGGTTAATGAGTTAAGCACTTGAGCCAATCCCTGGCTGAGGTGGGAGTTTTAAACCGCTTCCTGTCTGCCAGTCTCTGCTGGTGATTGCTTTTGTTGTCCTAGCTGTCTGGTTTGCTCTGCTGTGTTGTTTTGCTGGTTCTTGGATTTTGGCTATTCTTTCTGGTTTCTCTCCTGCTCTGTCCTTTGGTACTTTGCATACTCCTGGCTTGACCCCGGCCCGTACGACTATCCTTTGTTATCTGTGGCTTCTGTTCCTTGTTTCTCTTTTTTCTGTTTGGCACACGTTTTACTAGGTACAGCACAGGAAGAGTTTCAAGTGCGGGGTCGCCCTTTTCGGGCGGTTGCCCTGCTTAGGCAGGGTAAGCCAGGGCAAAACTAGGACGTTCCTTACATTATTATTTTTATAATAATTATTATTTCTTAAAAGATACATTAATAACTACCCCTGATAAAGATTTTTTTTTTTTATTATTATTATTTCATGGTGCTATGATTATCCCGCTAAATTTTTTATGTTTATATTGTTTGTTTTTGGTTTTCTATAATTGCCTTGAGCATAGGATCCGTAAAAATATTTATTAACATATGTCAAAGTGGAATATATGTTAACAAATATTTTTACGGATCCTATGCTCAAGGCAATTATAGAAAACCAAAAACAAACAATCTATATAAACATCAAAAATAGAGCGGGATAATCAAAGCACCAGGAAATAATACAAAAAAAATATTATACAATTAATATATCTTTTAAGAAATAAAAATATAATAATAATTATTCTTATTAAACTGTATAGTATAGTTAATGAGGGTACATACAAAATTACGTTAGGATATCAATAACGGTATATTAGGATCATCTAATATAGAATATATATACATGATTAAAAATCAAGTGATCTACTAAATTTTAAACTAAGTATTAATTCATTACACGAGCGATAGCCTGCATCAAGATAATAGATATACCTAGATAAGCATTTATCCACACAAGTGTATATCCATTACCCAATGGCACATTATGGAGATCCTGATGTGAATTTTATGAGTCCGAGTTCCAAGTAAATTATATCAAAGCCTCCAAGGTTCTAATCATATGCAGAGCAGTAGTGATTATAAGTGTATGTATGTATATGTACATATATATATATATATATACATACATGTATATATATCACAGGTTGAGAGCCTCGGGTCTAGAACCAAACAAAGCCATCTTTTCAGTTCCATGCCAAGAATACATTGTTAAGATATGGGCATCACTATTACCGTATTTTTCGGACTATAAGATGCACTTTTTTTCCAAAAATGCCCAAGTGGCCTCAAACCTCTCTGAAGTGCACACACGCATCAAAAACGCACTGTGTGAAAGCACCCTTTGGCGGTGTTCACACGGCTTATTTCGCCACGGTTTGGTGCCGTACTCCGCGCCGTATTTGCGCTGCAGTCGCGCCAATCCGTGGGAGAATTAAAACGGTAATCCACTGCTCTCATAGAGAACGGGGGTTTTCTGTCACCCTTCCCGCTCGGCGAATCCCCCGGGGGGGAAAAAGTGAAAAGCACATTACCAGGCCAATACGCCCCGTGGATAATGGAAGTTATGGGGCCGCGGGCACCGCCCCCGAAACCCCCCCTTATTCAAGCCGAATTTGCGGCGCAATCCGCTCGCAAATCCGGAATGAAATAAGCCGGTGAACGGGCCTTAGGGCTCTTCACACGGCTGATTTGGGCACTGATTTCAGCCGTACTGCGCCCCGTATTTGCGCTGAAGTCGGCTAAAATCCATCCCAGCTTTACGGTAATCCACAGTTCCAAAAGAACTTGGTTTCCCGTTCCTCTCCTACTCGGAAAAATACCTGAGGGGGGAATAATGACAGTGGAGATTTCCGGCCCCGGCGTGGCGCGAGGATTGACGCGGGGAGACTCCGCTCCCCCTCCCGATCTGCCCGAAAACCCGTTTTTAAGGGCGCGGGGACCGGTCCCCCGCGAGGCGCGCCCCACAGCCCACCAGCGAGGGAGGACAGTAGTCCTTAGGAGCCCCCGAAGGACGCGCCCCCGCTTCCCCGGGGCCCCGCACGCCCCGGGAAACCAAAATGGCGCCCCCCGGGCGCGCCATGGAGGAAGAGAGCAGGAGCAGCGCGCAACTCCAGGTCTAAAGCTCCCGTGGCTGCCTTCTCCCTCCCCCCAAAAGTACTCCCCCTCTCCCAGCTTAGCATGGGTTCACTGGCCCCAGAAGTAACCAGGCACATACCCCGAGCTGCGGCCACTATAGAGGCAGCCCTCAGCATCCCTGAGCAAGCTGCCATGACACCAGGTGCCGACTAAAGGGCTGGAGGAGCTGGAGCACAGGGCCCTGCACTAGAACAGAAAATGTTGCTGCATCGAAAGCTTCCCCCTGAAAAAAGGCTCAAGAACCCCCCTTTACACCGTATAGAAGACCAAAAAAAAACCGCCTCGCGGGAGAACCTGGAATTGTGGCCTTCCAAGAGGTGAAGCGGCCGACCCCCGGGAAACCCTTGCCAATCTGCCCTCCCCGGCGCGGGGCTTAAAGCGCGCCTGCGGGTTGAGGGGGGGCGCATCGCTTGCCCCGAACCCTCTGCTAGACCCGTCGGGAGATCAGGGAATAAAACCCCCGACTCATCGTCAAGTACGACTACAACGAAAAAAAAGATTTGTTAAAGCAACGCAAGCTGAAACCTCCCCCTTCTGAGGCCACAGGTTCAAATTTTTTGAAGTTTTTTTCCATGGTTGTCCCCAGGCACCCCGACCCTTTCAGCGCATCTTTTCCCAGATTATTTCCCAAAAAGGCCCTTTTTTCCAAAAATCTTGTACCCAGCCACACAAAGGTGCTTCTCCCAACCCCTCCCCAAGTTTTTCCCACCCCCCCCAGAAAGCAGAAATCCCCCTTTTCCTTTGATCCTAGCCCCTCATGGGCGAATACCTTCCGGCAACAGCGACAGGCCTTTCTCCCCCTCTCCCCCCCCATTCTCCCCCCTCAAGGACAGGGATCCCTGAACCTCCCTCCTCCCCTGAAAAACCCTCATCGCCCCCCAACTCCAAGGGAACTTGATCTCCCTTCCTTATCTTCTTCTGCGTCTACTCCGCTCTGGACCGTGAGTAACTCTCCGTTCGGGTACATGGGGGCCTTGCTTGGGCCTCCGCTAGGACTTAGCATTATGTTGTGGTTTGGGCCCCCCCCACAGGGGTAGCCGTACTATAGGGAAGGAAATTATACTTTACTTCCCCCTTGCTACCTATGTTTTTATTAGCCCTTGTTGTTTTACCCATAGCAAGGTGCATGGGGTTCACTTTTGGGAGACCCGCTGTTCTTTTCTTCTTTCGGGCAGAAGGTTGGGGGGCCCCCGTTAGTTCTGTTATACCTCCCCGGCCTTTTTTCCGTAGGCCTTCCTCGGCCAGAAAAAAAGCGAAGCCCCCCAAAACGCAGTTGGAGATCTGAGGGGGTTACCCCCTGACTCTCGCGTGCCTTATCCTGTTTTGCATCTTTATTGAACTGACAACTGTACAACAAACGTTTTTTATCTTTTTTGCGGGTTTATCGCCTTTTACCTGAGTCCGACCCCATTTTAAAAACTTTTTTTTGTTTTCCTCGCCAACACTTTAACCTCCCTTTCTCTTAAGCCACCCCCCCTTTTTTTATTCCCCTCCAGAAATCGTCTTTTGGAACAAAAAGGGGGCTCCGCCCCCCGAACAAAGGGTTAGGGTCCTCCGTCATCGAAAAATTCCCACCCAGACAACCCCAAGGGAAACCCCACCAAAAAGCCAAGACGATTTTTTCCCTTTGAAAAAATTTGGGGGTTGGTCCATATTCGGCCCCCGGGCCAAAGAGGGGAAAGCAGGGGTCCACTTTGGTACACAAGAACTTCCCCCTCCAAACCTAATCTCACAAAACTCACCAGGACGTAGATGGTCACATTTAAAAATTAGTCACAAGGGCAACCTACGAGTCTTTACAACATCTAGGCCCCAACTCTCAAAAGGCCCCTTTTCTTTGTACACCTGGGGGGGTTATAGTCCAAAAGAGCGGGCCCCCTCTTTGATTATAGGGGAGACTGAAGCCGTTTCTAGATGAAGTTTGGGACAGGAAAAGGAACATGACGGGTGTTCCCCATCTCTCAGGTGCACAAGCCAGTGTAGGGGTCTTCAGCATTTTCTGAGATCCCCCGGCGAGGATGGATGGGGGGACCTACCCCCCAAAAGCAGGGAATTTCTCCTTTTTTCTCCCACCACGCGATCAGGGTCCCATTTGGATCACATCTTAGTCCCCATGATCTTCAAAAAGAGTTATAGCCTCTGAGAATTGGACTATTATCTCTGATATTCTCCGGTAGTAACCGAGATAGGGGATTTTTTCCCCCAGGGATGGGACTTTAAATTGGCGTTTCCCCACCTATAGGGCTAAGACGAGCGTTTCCCGTGGGGTGAGGGTTGGGGTTAGAGTTGCATCGCAATACGAAAATCCAGGGGACCCCCCATTTTTTGGGTCACCAAGCCGCCCCGGGGGCAAAATTATAGCCTACCCCCCTCATCTTATAGGCAAAATTTAAATGATGAATAAAAAGGCGCAACAGAAAGGGTGAGGGCGACATACAAAAAATTTCGTTTTGACTCCAGGGGAGAAAGGAGAACGGGGAAAACCCCAAAAAAGTTTTTGCCCTATTTAGGCCGCAGGAAAAAAATCCAGCGTCCCCACTTAAAATCCCCCATTCCGGATGCAACAGGAGGGAAATATTATTTTAGGCTGCTCCAAGGGCAGTTACAGCCCCCTCACTTTATTACATCCAAAACCCCTCCCCCCAAAGGCCCTCCTTTCGCCCCCAAAATGATCCTTAATTTTTATGAGCAAACTGTACCCCCTGACATAGAGCCCCCCCCTTCCGCGACGGCTGAAGGGAAAGACTTCCGACTTCTCAAATTTGCCCGACTTCCCCAGATCAGCAGAGAGCTCCCCAAAGCGAGACTCCACTCAGGATGTACAGAGGCTATCCGCCCCGACCCCCGGGGAAAGGCCCCGGGACCGATGGGTTCTAGGAGAGATAAAATAAATTCTAATGATCCCTGACCCCCCACTGCGGAAAAACTTTTTAAACAAATAATCAAAGAAGGGGAAAAAACCGCCCAGAGTCAAGAAATCTTACAAAAAATAATCCAAAAAAAAGGGAAAGATCCCCCTTTTCCCCCCTTCTACCGCCCAACTCACTGATAGACAGATCAAAAAATCCTGATGAAAAACATGGCCCAGGTTAGCGACCTGTTACTTCCCCATTGGGCCGGCCAAAAAAGGGTTTTTTTCAAAGGGCGGCCGCGTGGGCAATCTTAGAAAAGTCCTGGCGGGGGCGGAGAATGCGACGGGCCCCTCCCTCCCATGTCATCCCGTCATGGGGTTGCAATAGATGCCGGAAAAAAGCGGACAATGTCCGGGTGGGAGTGTTGGGATGGGGCTTGATCAGATGGGGGTAAGGGGAACTTCAGAGACCTTTCTCGATTACAGTGCCCACGGCGCAAGTCCCAAAACCCCCGGGTTTTTTGGCTCAGCGATTTCCCCTATATAAAAGGGACCCGCCAGGGGGGTCCCCCCTCCCCCCCATATTCGACATTGCCCAGAACCTTTATCCCCACTTGAAAACTCGGAATTTTTACGGGCACAAAGTTGGCCGAAAAGGCCAAAAAAAAAAAAAAAAGACCCCTTTTGCCGATGACCTTCTGCTTTTTCTCCGACCCGATTGAGCATCTGCCCCGGGTTTTCACTTTTTTCCAAAAGTTTTTGGGAGATACTCTGGTTCAGAGTCAAAGCTTTAAAAAACGAGCTATTTGAAATAGGTCCACCACCCCGGGAACCCCCTGCTGATTGAATTTTGGATACCCCGGTGGATTTGCCATTTCTACCTAGGAAAAAAATTGGCAGGGTAAAAACTATTATAATCTAAATTTTCCCCCTCTGTTCAAAAAATTCGGGTGCCCCCATAGATGGGATTGGCCCCCCTCTCCCTGGGGGTAGATGCCACCAATAAAAATTTTTTTTCCAAACTTTTATACCCCTTCAAACCCCCCCTTGCGCAAAAACACGTGAGTCAACAAAAATACTACCTCCTTTCTCGCTTTATTTTTGGAGGAAAAGACCCCAAACCTTTAGCAAATAATCTCCCCGGAAAAAGCAGTGGCCTAAACCTCCCCAATGTCAGGTTCACAACCCCGGCGTGTCTCACCAGGCAAGTCCGGACTGGGGGGAGAAACCAAGATATTAAATTTTGACCTAGAAAGAGGGTTTGATGCCCCTTGCTCCCCAGCCCCCCTCCACACTAATTTGTAAAACCCCTTGAAAATTAGGAGCTCCTCCTGCTTAAAAATACGATCGGACCTGGAAGAATCCGCAAACTCCCCCAACGCCCTGGGAAAAATCCGGGGGCTACCCCTGTGGGGCCTCCCAGAGTTCCCCCAAGGCCCAAATAACCCCCGTTTTAAAATTTTGGAGGGAGAGGGGGGGTGACTTAGCAGAACACTAATCACATGGAGGAGAGAAGGTGGCTGACCCCCTCCAAATTAAAACCAAATTTTCCCTTCCCCAGATCCCCCACAACCCGCTTTACAGGGCCTTTTTTTGGAAGTCCAAAATTTGGAAAACCCTCACAAATCTGTTCTAAAAAACTTTAACTCCCCAAAACTATGCCACACTACATCCTTTACCCTTTTTTCGCATCTACTATTTTTAAGGACGGACTGGGGGGGGGAAGGGAGGTCCCATTTTTATAAATGGGGACGCATATTAGAAAATCCGATTTACCCGATAAGATCCTTTTTGGGTCTACGTAAATCCGTAAAGAGGTATCTGGAAAATTGGGGGGAGACCCACTTAAAATTTGCACAATGCATATTATGGATTCAAACTCCCCCCAACGCGCAACGTCCAGACAGGCGACAATCCGCCCCAAAACCAAGCCCCTAAACCAACATGTGGCAGGACTGTTGGGAATCCCCCCCAAGCAATCCTTTTGGGGTCTTTTTGACCATGTCCACTCCACTGGGACATCAACTGTTAAAAGTTATGATCTGCTAATCTTTATTACACCCAGACCCCCCGACGGTAAAACCGGGAGCTTGCACCCGAACTGCACATTTTTCCCCAGCATATCCACATGCAACTCTGGTTGCTAAAAACCCGTCTCCTACTGACGGCGAAAAACAGACCCCTCCATGTCAGTATGGTTGACAGCCTGAAAAAAAAATTTGTGGGGGACAGATTGGAAGCGGAACGCCACAAGGGAAAACGCACTGGAAAATTTTTTAAAAGATGGAACCCTTTATCCTCTCGCATTTCCAAATGAGATAAGAGACCCCAAAGTCACCCTTTAAGTTCACGATTTTGGGACGCGAGGGGGGCTCTGTCGGGGTTTCCCCGGATCCCTTGATCAAACTGACCCCCCTGGAAAACCCCAAAACAATGGGGCGCTAAATTTATTTGGGGCCTTCCGCTAAGCCGATCAAATTCTCCCCCTAGGGGGTCTTTATTTAGGGGAAAAACCTTGAACGGGGCCCCCCCCAAGCCCAATGACCCCCACGACATGCTTACCAAAGTTAAACGGCATGGTCCCGATTCCCGAAAAAAACCTTTGAAATTTAATAATCCCCCCCATTTTCATCTTGGGGTTGAGATAGTCGGGGTCTTTAAAAATCGGGCTCATTGGATGGTTTTTTTTTTAACTTTTTTTTTTTCTTTTACCTTACCCCTTGGGGATTTTGTAATTATGTTTTGACCCGCTATGCGGGAATTGCTTTCTTGGTTTTTTTCTCTATGCAAAGTGTTTTGTATAAATGCTGTTTTTCTGGCAGGTACCTTTTTAGTAATATATACGGAGATAACCCTTTCCTCCCCAGATGCCTGGAGTCTTTGGCAGCAAGTTTAGAAGCCAATGGCTCTCTGCCCCTCATGGAATATCTCAGTAGGAAAAGCAATTTGTTTTTAGGTAAAAACTGTACTGCTTTCCATATTTTCGTCTTTATGTAAAATTATATGTTTTAAATTTTAAAAACCATAAAAAAATGTTTAAAAAAAAAAAAAAGGGCAAGTGAATTATTTTACGGCGTTTACCGCCGTGAATAAAGACTGTCCCTTGGGCCGGGGAGCTCTGGCCCCCCGCCCCGCCCCCGCACGGCAGCTGGCGTATTGTGGGGCGAAATCCGTCCCCGCATTACTTCGGCAATAACCCCCTGTAAACATTGCTTAAATGGGAAAAAATACGGAGTCGTTTTCTTTTCCCAAAAGTTGACAAAACCAAATTTTCCTGGGGGCCCCAATCCACAATCTTTAAAGTATGGATGTATTCAAAAGGAGAAATTTATGAGCCCCAATACAAAATCAACATCACTGCCCCTCTTACCATGTGCGATTTAAAATTTCGGGTGTTTTTACGAAAAAAGGGGAAACCAGGGTTTCCTGGGAAAACCGGGGGGCCTTGATTTTTTAATTAAACCTCCCATAGAAGAAAGCATTGTCATATTATAGTAGGGGTTTCCAAATTTTAAAAAAGAGTTTGGAAATTCAATACCCACCCCGGGAATGCAGTTTAAATTTTGGGTATTACAGGGTGTAATATAATGAAAAATATGATTTGTAATATGGTTTTTTAAAAATTAAATGGAAATTTAAAAACACATAAAAAGGGTTTAAGTTACCCTTTTTTAACTATTAAAAATTTTTGCGGTTTTTTTTAAACCAGTAAAATGCAGCATTGGCCAGGTAGGGGGAATAAGGGGGGGTTTTTTCCCCTTGGGTTGGGAAAACTTTATCCTATCTTTTTTGTTTTCATTTTTGCTAACCCTTCATAAAAATTATCATTTATAAAGCCTTTTTGGGGAAGCAGGGAATATTTTTTGAAACAAAGGGGGTTCCCCAAGATCCAGGGGGTTACATTTCCTGGTTTTCAGGGGGTGTCCCACGGCCCGGGAAAAAATCTCCCTTGGATGACACAAGACTCCAAGGCACAGACCTTCGATGCCCAGGTCAGCACCACTTTTCAGCTTATGCGCCTCCCTAGGACATGCCTGCAGTTGAAAAAAAAATGAAAGGTCCCATAGTTATCAAAAAATTGGGGTTTGGGGTTCATACACCCAAAGACAAAATATCAGTATTTTGCCCTTTTTTTTGGAAACCGGGGGGGTTGGGCCCTTTTAAAACCCGGGGGTTTGCACATGTTAAAATGTTTTTTCCCCGGGGAAAAAAACCTGGGGAAGAATGACATGTTCTAAGTTTCTCGTCACGCCGGAGGTTGGACTGTGTTTTTTTCTACAAAATCAAAATTTAAAAAGGTTGACATTCGTTTTGGGCAGATTTTTTTTAAAATTTTAAAACCGTCTTTTAAAAACCGCCCGGGGAACCCCCTGGGGCCGTAGGGAAAAGGGTTTTTAAAAGGGGTTTTTAAACGTTCCATTTTTTGGGGCAGCCTTTTTATACGGGGTTGTAAAGAAAAAGTTTTTAAAGGGAAGGGGCTTTTTTTTTTCTCCCCCCAGCAAGAGTATTTTTCTCCCCTGCAGACATGCCCCAAAAAGTGGGGCATGGGGGGCGGGGGTTTTTCAGTGCCCGGGGACTAAGGAATCTTTGGGAAAAGTGAAAAAGGCTAAGTGTAACCCCCTATATTGATATCTACGTTTCTCGCTTCTTACAAAACTTTGAAACTAGAAAGGGTACTTGACATTCAGGTTTCTGGGAAAAAAAAAGGTTTATTTTCTCTCTCTCTCACACACAAAGTGATATACCCTACAAAATTTTTAAACCCCTCTGCCTCTACAAAACCGCAGAAAAAAACCTATAGCTTTATTTGTTTTGTTTACATGGGACTGCAAAAGATTCTCTACTGCTCCCAGGACCACTGATCGCGGGTCAGTAAACGCGAAAACCCCCGCATCGCAAACATAAACGCTTTCTTTCTTTTTCTCCTTTTCCTCTTCGCTCTCTCTTCCTACCCCCTTTTCAAAACATGTACCTGCCCCGCTCCCGTCCCAAACAGTATTTCCGCTAAACGGGGGGTTTTCCCCAAATCCCAAACCGGGGGGGTTCACCTGGGGGGGGAACCATCTCCACACATGCCCCTTTCCTCCCCCCCTTACACGCCTCCCCCATGCTACCCCCTTCTAAATGCGCGCCCCCGAATAGGCCCGGGGGGGGCGGGAAACCGGGGCTTAACCCCGGCCCGGGGGAAAAGCTCTCTTCATTTTCCAAAAAAATTAAACAAACGATCCAAAAAGGCTTTGGGAAAGGGGGAGGCTGGAGGAAAAAATTAGCCTTATACGCTGATGTTTAGCCCCCTTTTTTTTGGCTAATATGGTGCTCTTGAAAGGGGGAAATTTAAATTTACATTAAAAGCAAAGGGTGCCTACCTGGGTTGAAAATTTAAATTTGGGGGAAGTCTTCATTAGGGCCAGTGGATCCATTGGACCCAATTTACTTCCCCGGGGGAAATACCACTTCTAGTGTCCCATTCTTTCCGATCCCGGGGTATAAAATTTCTGTAAATTTACAGGAATTTGGGGGGGTTTTAAATTTTGGGATCCATTGCAAATTTTAAATTTAAAAAAAAATTTGGAGGGTTCGGGCCCTTTTAAATTCCCAAATTATCGATAGGGGAAGATCAAATCGGGTTTTAAAAAAAAAATGTTTGGATGCCCATTTGTTGTACCTCCTACATAACTCCCCAAATTTTGGCTCCCCCAAGATTTTTTTTTTAAAAGTCAATACTATTTTCAGAGCCCTTTATCCCGGGGCAAAGGGCACATGCCCGAATAAAGCTTTAAAAAACCTGCCAAAATTTGGGAAAAGGGCGAGGGGGGGGTTTTGGGGAATTCCTAATACAGCAAAATTTACTTTCTTTGGGAACAAAATTCCCAAAATATGAAAAAAAAGATTTTGGGGTGGGGGGGGGGATAAGGGTTTAAACTTGAAAAAATTTTACGCCACATTTTAATTCTCCCAAACTTTATGGGGAAACTGGAGGCAAAAACTTTTTATGCCCCCCAAATTTAATCTTTTTTTCATAAGCTTTTGGTGGAAAAATTTCGGGTGGGTTTTGGGGGTTTTAGGGCTGCACATCCTATACTGGGGATTTGGAATACCCCCTGGTTGCCCGAAATTTTTGGGGCTTCGGGATTTAGCCCTGGGCATCTAGGGGCCTTAAAAATTCTCTCAACTGCTTACAGATGGGGGTGCTTAAAAGTTTTCCAATTGCAAATGGAATTTGCCTTACCCCATACAAAGCTATACAAATATTTACAGCTTAGGCACGTTATAAAAGCCCGAAAAAAATCAGACACAAATTCCCAAAATAATGGGGAAAAAATTTACTCCGGGTAGATAGGGTCAAGAACATCCAAAAAAAACGGGGAAAGGGCTAAAATCCACTTTATTAAACTTTTTTGGGAAACTTTTTTTTTTAGAAACCCAATAAATTTTCGTATTTGGGGGGAAGGGGATATTTTGGCCCTATAGGGCCTAATAAATTTTGGGGGGGAGTTTTCTTGGGGACCCTAAACCCTTGATTTCAGTGAGTGAACAGATCGAATCCTTTCAATTATTCTTAATTTCATCGAGTTTTCAGAACCCTCTATTTTTTTTTTTACATAAAAAATTTAAAAAAGGGCCTCCCTCTGTGTAAAAAGGGGGTCCCTGTGCCAAACCCCGGCCCCCTCTGATGTTTTGTTCTGGCATTGCCCCCCCAAAAAAAGAGCTTTTTGGATTTTTTATTTTCCCCAAATTTATCCAGCGTTTTTTTTCAAAATTTCAGTGGAAAAAGAATCCGTTTGGTTTTTTATTTTGGGATATGAGGGGACTTAACGGTTTCCCAAAGGGTTTAGAAAAAACCCCAATATCTAGACTTTTATTTATTGGGGAGGAAAAAAATAGCGAAAAAAAAGTGGCTTTGGGTGCAGAAAAATCCCCTCGCAAGGAGTTTGTTAATAAAGTGAAATGGCCCGATTGCTCTGGAGGGAGGGGGGTAATTATAAGAGAGGGGGGGCCAAAAATTAAATTAATAAAAAATTTGGGGCTAAATGGCTGGATCTTCGGTCTTGCTGCCCGAAATTAGTTTGGGCCCGAGGGGGTTTTGGGGGTCTTTGGGGAAAAGGTTTCCCGGGGGCTTTTGTCTAAAGGGAGTTTTTGTGGATGGAGGGGCCCTCCAAAAAGGCAAAGGGACAATTTTTATTGTTTACCCCAAAAATGAAATGTTTTTTTAATATTTCAATTTTTATGTGATTGGGAATGGATATTTTTTCTGCTTTTGAAAAAATTTTGGGGATGGATTTGGGGGGGTGGGGTTTTGGTTTTGGGTTTTGGGGATAAAAGTTGAATTAAATTTGGGCTTTCAAAGACATATACGTACTCTGGTTTTTTCACTTAAAACTTACCAATAAAAAGTTTTTTTGGTTTAAAAAAAACCCCAAAAAAAAGGTTTCCCTTCTCTTTAAAACCCTAACACTTTGGGTTATGGTAAAAAAAAAAGGCCAAAAATCTTAGCTTTCTTTGTCCCCCCCTGTTGAACCAGGCTGGGGGTGAGAACCCGTTCGACCGGGAAAAAAACCAGAGGGGGGGGATCCAATGGGGCCCCCTGCTCTGTGGGGGGAAATATATATTGGGGGTGCATTTCAGTTTGGGGCAAACTCCTATCTTCTATTAATACGGGGAGCAGCGCCGCTGTGGGGGGGGTCCGCGGCGGCGATCGGGACTCCTGGCAGCAGCAGGAAAAGCAGGGACTTTTGGTGCAAAATTTCGGCCCCCTTCCCCAGGGGCCCCCGGGATTGGGGGCCCTCCCCTGCTCCCCACCTCGGGGAAAGGAGGGCAAATGCTTAAACCGCAGCCCCACCACTGCTTTCTCCTGAGGGTTTCCAGTACGGACCAAGGGAGGGGGGCCCCCCAAACCACCCTGTGCATCGTGCAGCCAGCGTTGCCCTTCTTCTTTCAATATTTAAATTTTGAGCCCGGCCACCCGCCAAAACTGTCCCCAAAAATGATTGAAAAGGGGGCAGGAGCCCGCGCCGGTGCACAAAACAAAGGGGGGCTTTTTTAATAGGGGGAAAAATTTTTTCTTGCCGGACCCCCCGACCCGCAAAAAATATAAACCCTCCCAACGCTTCACCCCCTTTTCCCGTGTGGCCCAGGGGGAGGCCCTTAAAAAAATTCCAAATGGGCTGCGTCTTATTAAAGGGCCCCCACAAAAACGCCTTTTAAATTTTTTCATTTTACTGATAAAATTTATATAAAGGGCCAAATCTCCCTTTTTTTGGGGGGGGGGCCCGCCAATTGGGGGGTCCCCCCCCCCCCCCCCCCTCCCGGGGAGAGTTGGGGAAATTTTTCCCCCCGCCGCAGGGGAGCGGGGGGACCGGGCGCAAGAGTAGCGCTGGTGCGCTACCTGGCGCCGCCGGGCCCCTCCTACAGGCGGGCGCAGCCCCACAGTCCCGTCAGCTGTGCAGGGAGGAGGGGAGGAGGGGTCGTTCCCCCCCACCCTTCTCCCCCTTTTGTAAAAGCGCCGATGTGCGCTGTTTCAAACAGAACAGCGGGGAAAGGGGGGAAAGAGCGCGGGGGTGGGTCTCACTCCCCTGCGACGCTTTAGACTACTCCGGGGCTGCAGGAGCCCCGGTGGGGGGTAAGTGATTTTTTTTATTTTATTTTTATTAGTTATGGGGGGGCTCAAACCTGGCTACCTTTGGGGGCACTACCTGGTTAAAGGGGGGGAGTCTACCTGGCTACAAGGGGGGGGGGCACTACCTGGCTACAATGGGGGCACTACCTGGCAAAAGGGGGGCTCTCCCCTGGTTCAAGGGGGGGGCGGCATACTGACTACAATGGGGGCTTCTACCTGGTTTAACAAAGGGGGGGGATTACCTGGCAAAACCAAAGGGGGGCATCTACCTGGCTAAAGGGTGGCTTTTAACCTGGCTACAGGGGGGGCCCTTTAACGGGCTACAGAGGGGGCTTTAAACCTGGTTTCCCAAGGGGGGCATCTATTTTTGGCTAAAGGGGGGGCTTTTAAATTTTGGGGACAAGGGGCATTCCCGGCTTGTAAGGGGCATTCTGGTTATGGGGGGGTTTTTACCGGCTATAAGGTATCTCCCCGGGCTTTTTTCCCAAAAAGCCTTTTAAGGGCAGTTGGGGTGGTGTGGGTGGGGCTTTTTGAAGGGGCGTGGCACACTGACAAGATGGGCGTGTCCATGCTAATTTTTGCCGCGACGCGCTCCGCCCTCTACAATCTCCTGCTTTTTCAATTTCAAAAGTTGGCAACTATGATATATATATAGGTCGTTGCTCCTGTCTCCTCTGACTATGTGGACAGTAGCCAGCATGGTGGAGTGCTCAACATCTCAGTGTTGTGTAAGGCTGGGTTCACACAGCATATAACGGTGTGTACCTGTGCGCACCGCTATACCCCTGCTGTGGGGAGGTAAGTGCTGGCCAGTGCTCCGGCGCGTAAATGCTGGAAAGGAGCGACATGTCACTTCTTTTTATGGGCACTCGGTACACGCCTGCGAGTACAATGTGAAATCATAGCACTCAATAAGTGCTACGATTTTACCATATTTGTGAACACCCCATAAAAAGAAGTGACGTCACTTCTTTCGGGCGTCTACGCACTGGGGAAAGGGAGAATGAATGGTGACAAGGCCAGAGCACTGTGGGAAGTACGCACTGGCCAGCGCTTACCTCCCCACAGCAGGCATAGAGCAGAGTGCACAGGTACGCACCACTATCCGCCATGTGAACCCGGCCTCAGAGTATGTTCACACGAAGTATTTGCGGGGAGTACTTGGGCATGTAATTACACTGCACTGCGTCTGCAGTATGCCCCACGAATACAGTAAAATCATAGCACTTATTAAGATTATTTTCATTTTCCCTGTCATGTCCCTTCTTTTTACGGTCGTATACTGTGCACCAGGGAAAATGAAAGTGAATAGGAGGCTGGTCCATGGCGCTGTTGAAAGTATGCGCTGTCCAGTGTGTACTTTCAACAGCAGGTGTATTGTGGCGCACAAGTACGTGCCACTATATGACATGTGACCTCACTCTTGGCAATCAAAGTTAGGCACTGGCAGTGTCAGGACTGTGTGTGCAGAAGCAGCTCCACAAACACTGTCCGAAAAACTGTTCAGTGCACTAACGTGTGAGGTAAATGCCAGGCAACTTAGCAGTGACCAAATACGCTCCTCGATCATCTATTGCCGCACACATTAGCTTCTGCCTAGAAGCAGCCGACTCCTGCAGGTCCTACTCATTTACAGGCCCTACTCTACCCATGCAGAGGCCCAGACTATTGTGATGCGTTAAACTGGGCCAGAGAAGACGTCACCTGTGAGTCCCTGAATGTCAGGGGTTTTTTGCTTCTGTGTTTGATCAGTGCTGTTTTTACGTCATGTGATGGTGACCCGTGATTGCCGGTATCTGGCCACTATGTGGTCTTTACATGGCAATATTGGAGGTCTTTTTGGCACCTGTATTTGTGGTAGCGTACACTTGTCCCTGATTGTAAAGAGAGTGCACCCCCTGTCCCTGACCCTGTGATTAGGGTTTCTCTGCACCACATTTAAATTTCTTGCCTTGTTTATAATGTTGTTTATTATAGAAAATTGACAAGTGCGTGACCAAGGGAAAACTCGGAGGCGGATATTGTGTGTGGGCTGGTGGGTGTTTTGTGCCAGGGCTGCTTTTTAGTCCCAGTCCGGCCCTGTGTTGAACTATGATCTTTGAAATGAGAAAACCCCTTTAAGTGAACCCCATTTTCGAGAGCTTGCTGGGGCTGTAGAGGGAAGGTTAGGCTCGGTCTACACAGCATAGGACTAAAAACTCGTTGAAAACCAAAACCTAAAAACCGCTTTGAACCTGAGCATTTTGTCAGTTTTTTTGTCTAAATCAGCTGGGTGCCTGACAAGTTTTTTAGGTGATTTTTAGTTTTTTGTTGAGGTTTTTTGTCTGGTTATTTGGACTATTTTTGGGCAGTTTTTTAATGCAGGCAAAATTCATAAACCTGGGCAGTTTTTCAGCGGAACCGTGCAAAAACCGCACCAAAAAACATCCGCCGGTTTACATTGACTTCAATAGTAAATTTTCTGCTGTAATCGGATTTTTACAACATGTTCCTAAAACCACCAGCGCCCAAAATGAGTAGGAAACAAGAATACGACCTGTGTAGACTACAGGTCGGTTTTTGTATTAAAATCTATGTGGACGTTTTTCCGTCAAATTTCCAGTGGTTTCAAAATACTAAAACCGCCGAAAATCTGATGGGAAACCTGTGCTGTGTAGACATCGCCTTAGCTTCTTATGGGGAATCTCAAGGGAAAAACCAGTGATGTACACAAGCTCAGGTGAAGCTGTAGTGAGTCCTGATGTGTCTAAGAGTATGTTCACACGGCTTATTTCGGCGCGCATTTCACCGTGTATTGCACTTTATACGTAGCGAAATGCGCGCCGCAATTACAGTAATTCATAGCTCTCATACAGAGCTATGGATTACGCGTCGTCTTCCCCGCACGTACAATACGATCGGAGAGAATTGACATGTCAATTGTTAGCGACGATTATGCACCGCTGACAATGCAAGTCAATGGGGCCGGGCGGCTGCCGCCCCCCCGTGCTTTGGAAATACGCGCTGATCAGCACGTGGTTCCAAAACACACGGCGTATTGCGGCACGTACTATACACACCGCAATAGGCCGTGTGAACATAGCCTAAGCCACATGTCCTTGTGGGCCAGGTGATAGCTACAGTATGGCCTGGCTATGAAGTGTGGCCTCAGTAGTGCAGTCTAGGTTGTAGTCTGGCTCTGACAGTCCTGATCACCAGACTTGAACTGGCCCACCAATTCTGGAGCATATTTCCTGAAATCTCTATGTTCTGTGGTTCCCCAGTTATCTCTCCCAGAAACTCATAACCAGTTTGTTAGATGGGGGTTACCAGTTTTGGGAGGGGGATCCATGCATAGCCGGAAATTGTCCGATCAGTGCTGACAGTCAGTATGGATAGGGACACTCCCCATTGAAAACTGGAATGGTCACACCCACCTGACAGAATCAGTAATACCTTTCTAGCAACAAGGAACAGCACAACACAGAGATATAAGAGAAGAGGCTCCAGAATTGTTATATCACAGGAAACACATCCGTTTTAGTAAACTCTTGTGCAGTCTCATTACACATAGTAGGTAATGACACACCTCCCAACTTTTACAGATTGCAAAGAGGGACACATCAGGCCACGCCTCTAACCACACCCAAACATATGACATCACACCAAGACACGCCTCTAACCACACCCCCACACATGCATGCCAACTTTTTAGACAAGCAAAAAGGGACACATTTTCAGGATTGCTTTGTATCCAATGATGAGATATTAAGTAAATTGTTATGTAATCTACAGTGAGGAAGCAATCAGATACTTTTTACAGCAGTTAGTCAGTTTATTGATGCAAATCTGTTTCTTAAGCCTGTTACACACGGCTTATTTTGCACGCGGATTGGCGCCGTACTGCGCGCAGGATTTGCGCTGCCAGTTACGGCGCCAATCCGTCGGAGGTAATTACGGTAATCCACTGCTCTCATAGAGAACAGTGATCCGTCGCTACCTTAACCCGCTCGGCAAATCCGCCGGGCGGGGAGAAAGTGACATGCACATTATCCAGGCGCAATACGCGCAGTGGATAATGCAAGTCTATGGTGCCGGAGAGTGGCGCCCCCGCCGCGCTCCCGCCCCGCCCCGACCCTTATTCACGGCGGATTTGTGAGCCGGATTGCGCTCACAAATCCGTCGGGAATAAGCCGTGTGAACATAGCCTAAATGAAAAAGAGGGACATTTATACAGTTAAGAGGGACAGAAGGACAAGGGTTAAAAATAGGGACTGTCCCTTCAAAATAGGGACAGTTGGGAGGTATGGGTAATAACAATGATCTATTATTATAGTTTTGTGGACGGGCCTAGACTAAAATTAGACCGACCGGACAATTACAAAAACAATACATGGAAGGATAATGGGTTAATATTGTTCTGCACTGAGGAGTTCCAGCTTTCTTTACACCTATCAGGTCTTTCACGGGAAATACAAGGATGTACCAAAATAATTCTGGAGCATCAAATGTAACAAGTATTTACTAAAACAGACAAGTCAGGAGATGTCATTGATCTTCTGTAAAAACAAAGAGGAACAGGAGGATGTGGGTCAAAAGTGGGGACTGTCCCTGCAAAAGAGGGACACTTTGGAACTCTTAAGATATGCCCTACTATCCACAATTGTCCACTAACTATCTGTGATTGTCTACTATCCACCATTGTCTACTATTGGTTATTCGGTTTCCTGTCCTTTTTGGGACCGTACATTCTTCTATTGTTGTCATGATATCTTTCAGTTTGTATTATTTGTCAATTGCTCAGTTCTTTAATAAAGGAATGTTTTAAGATCTGCCTTGGAGAGGCCTAGCAGCGCAAGTAGAAGGAAAAAGCCTACTGGGCAGGACTGTGGTGGGAGCCGGCATTGAAAAAAAAATTGAGAAAGTGAGAATATGAGAAAGACCAAAGAGAGTGAGAGAAAGAAAAAGCAAGAACCATGGAGACCAGAACAGAGTGCTCAACAGACCTAGGGTCTAAAAGCAGGGAAAAGTGTCCTATTGCAATGAGTTACCCTCGCTCAAGTATGTAATGACCATGGTGGGTAGTGAGGGCCGTGACTTATGTACAGGGGTCCCGACCACTTTGAGGCCACCCCTCGTTATGGGGGCTCTAGGCGGGCTCCCTTCTTCGCACATGGTTATAGTCAGTATTGTTCGCAGATCTCTCTACAGCAGGTGTCAGTTTGTTCCTCCTCCCTGTGGGTTTCCGGCTTCATAGTCTAAGCCCGATAGCGTCATCTTCCTGTGGCTGAGCTATATGAAGGGGGAAGGGCTGAGGCGAAAGTCAATGCAAAAAATCAGACAAAAGATAAAGCACCTAGCGCCCTACAACATGACAGTCCATGGCTGAGCCTCCATTACACGTAGAAATAAGAAGATGCCCATAGAGCCCTGCCTAGACTGCTATTCAGGGCCATCTTTTCCATTGGGCACACTAGGCAGTTGCCCGGTGGCCCCACAAGTATAGGGGCCCCTGGTGGTGAATGTATGTCACAGGAATACAAGAAACATACCCTGGATCCCTTGTTTGGCTTCGCTTATTTAACTGTTTGTGTGTCTTTAGGATGTGCAAACAGTTAAAAACCTGTGGTGGAGAAGGGAGCTAGAGGCTCCCTGCCCTGCCAAATAGTCTTGTAGACTGCAGGCTGCCGGTGTCCAGACATAAGTGGTGTGATAATAGGAGTGTGCTTGGGGGTGGCCAGAGGTATGACCTAGTGTGATGTCATATATTTGGGCAGGGCCCACTACAGTGCTCTGCCCGGGGCCCATAATGCTGGAAAGACGTTTCTGCTGCTATTCTCCTACCGATTAGGACAAATCATAGGTAGCTCTGAGCCAAGATCCCGCTCCCACCACCACAAAAAAAGGGGTAGAACTGGCTCTGTCTGACAAGTTCACAGCAGCAATGAGGAAAATCACTCACCCAGGGCACCCAATAATGGAGACTGCTGTGTCCCATTTCCAGTAGCTTATACTGCAGCTCTGTATTTTCAGTTTGGCTGCAGTGTAAAGGCACAAGCCCAGCACATCTGAAGGAGGGGCCCCAGAGTAATAACTGCTCATCAGTCCATCTGGGATGATACAAGATAACAAAAAAAAACCTTCCCTTTTAAATCCTCTTGTTGATGTCATTGTTCAGTCTTCACGTGACCCTGCGGCCATTCATAGGGTTCAGCAGTCTCTTGCTGGATATACTGCACATGACCACTGCTGCCTGTGATTAGCCGCAGGGTCACGTGAAAACTGAACAGTGACATCATCAGCCGGGATCACCGGGACGGCTGCGGTGCTGGAAGAAGGTCTACAAGGCAAGTGGTTATATATACAGTAGATTTCTTTTTTTGTGTGTACGCACGCTCGGTAAGTTATAACCATGTTATTTCCGTTTTCTATCTTTAGTCATCCCCGACAGACTGATGAGCAGTTATTACTTTCAGAAACCACCTTTAAAAGGGTTGTCTTGGTACAAGGGTTGGTTTTTACGTTGAAGATCTTGCAAAACCAAGTAGCTTTGTAATATGTGTCCATTAACAGTGTCCTACCTATTCCTAGATATCCCCTCTTGAATGGGCTGCATCAGCTCCTCAGGTCGCTATAGATACAGACCTGTTCTATCTCTCCCGATAGGCTGCCAGCACTGGTTGATATAGCTACAGACCTGTTCTATCTCTCCTGATAAGGCTGCCAGCACTGGTTGCTATAGCTACAGACCTGCTCGATCTCTCCTGATTAGCTATAGCGACCAGCGCTGGTCACTATAGCTACAGACCTGTTTGTTCCCTCCTATAGGCTGCCAGCACTGGTTGCTATAGCTACAGACCTGTTGTCCTCAGCAGCTCATCACTGCAGGCCAACAGTAGCAAGTAATCATGCCACTGAATTAAAAAAGGATACCTAGAAAACAGGACTGATTTAAGATGAATCGATGTAGTGAGACAACCACTATAATTCAAGGACTGACTGTTCATAATCAACCATTAAACCACTACCGAAAAGAGCAGGAAAAATTCATACAGTTACGAATAAAAAGCTGTGTCGGGGATACCCAGGATTAGAAACCCATGGCTGCTTTCTTCCAGAAATAGCGCCACCCCTGTCTACAGGATGTCTCTGGTCCTGCAGCTTAGCTCCACTTTTGTGAATGGAGCTTCCCTGCAATACAGGGCACAATCTGAGGGCAGATCTGGGGTAGTTTTTATAAAACCATGATTTCGCAGCCTACTTTGTAATTTATCCAGCATTTTTATATCCTACAAATATATATACGTATATAATAAACAGAAAAATCCACGGCACTCCAAAGAAAATCAGTCAATGGTGTTTTTTTTCCTCCATGCCAATAAGAAGTGTTTAAACCCCCTCAGCCTTTGTCATGCTCCGTGTGGGGGTTGAAACGTCACTTATTGACATGGAGGAATAAACCACCATTGACTGATTTTCTTTGGAGTGCCGTCGATTTTTCGGTTTATTTTGTAAGCCCTTTATAGTTGGGGCTGTTGCTGCTGGCACCACCTTCTTATTTTTGCTTTTGGATTGCTGCTTTTTCCTGTGGGAGGGATAGATAGATAGATAGATAGATATGAGATAGATAGATAGATAGATATGAGGATATGAGATACATAGATATGAGATAGATAGATAGATAGATAGATAGATAGATAGATAGGAGATAGATAGATAGATATGAGATATATATGAGATAGATACCGTGTTTCCCCGAAAGTAAGACAGCGTCTTACATTCTTTTTACCCCCAAAAGTCCTACTATGTCTTACTTTCGGGGTATGTCTTATATTGGCAGGTATATGGCCCCATAGGCAGGTATAGGGCAGCGTAAATAAGGCAGTATAAGGGCACGAGAGGTATAAGGCAGGTATAGCAGCTGTAGGCAGGTATAAGGCAGGTGAAAAGGGCCGCTTGTAGGCAGGTAAAATAAGGGATTGCTGGCAGTAGGCAGGTATAGGCAGCTGTAGCAGGTATAGGCAGTGTAGGCAGGTCTGGGCAGGTATAGGCAGCTGTAGGCAGGTATATAGGCAGCTGTAGGCAGGTATAGGGCAGGTAAAAGGGCAGGTATGGCAGGCTGTAGAATAATATCAAAATAAAAAAACAAACAATCACTTACCTGGATCCCCGCTGCTCCTTTCCCCCGCGCTCTCGGCTCTGCTCTATCTTCTTGCCGGCACAGGCGGGTGACATCATCAGGCCGCGCACGCAGCGTGATGACACACGCTGCCTTCCGGAAACTGCGGGCGGCCGCGAGTCTGCTTGCGGCCGCCCGGAGACCACTGCGGAGCACGGAGTGCTCGCTCTGTGCCCGGAGTTGTATCCCTTCACCTATATGCGCTCCGGAGGAGTCGCATATAGGTGAAGGAATCGCAGAAGTGCCCGGGCCAGCGGGCCCGGGCACGTGCGCTCACTCGGCATTCGCTATATGCGCTCCCTGTGGGTACGTTTTCTTAGTCGACCTCCCTAAACTCCCCCTCGTCTTACTATCGGGGAAACACGGTAGTAGATAGATAGATAGATAGATAGTTTGATAGATAGTTGGGGTGATAGATTGATTGATAGATATGGGTGTTGTAGATTTGAGATAGATAGTATGGGGTGGATAGATGATAGATAATGATAGATAGATAGATGATAGATAGATAATAGATAGTTTGATATGGGTAGATAGATAATTTTGTTAGTATGGGGGTAGATATGGGGTAGATAGATAGATAGTTAATATGGGATTTGATATGGAAAAATAGATATGGGGGAAAATAGATAGTAGAAGATAGATAGATTGAGATAGATAGTGTAGTTAGATATGAGATAGATAGTAGATAGTAGATGATATTGATATGAAATAGTTTAAAAAGAGATAGATAGATAGATAGATGATAAAGAAAACTATGGGGTAGATAGATAGATAGATATGGGGAAAATAGATAGATATGGGATAGATAGTAGATATGGGGTGATAGATGATTGATAAAGTGGGAGCAGACACTTGCGATAGATTAGATAGATTGGGACGATATACTGAAGCTTTGTGCCTGATAGGGAGAGTAATCAGTTATGCGTCTATTGGGTAGTTAATTTTGATAGATCGATAGTTTATGGGGTGAGTTACTAGATAGATAGATAGATAGATAGATAGATAGATATGAGATAGAATAGATAGATAGTAGATTGATTGATAGATAGATAGATAGTGGATAGATATATAGATAGATAGATAGATAGATTGATAGGGGATAGATAGATATGAGATAAATAGATATGTGATTGATAGATAGATAGATAGGGGATAGATAAATAGATAGATAGATAGGGGATAGATAGATAGATATGGGATAGATAGATAGATAGATAGAAATAGATAGATAGAAATATGAGATATATATGAGATAGATAGATAGATAGATAGATAGATATGTTAAATGAGATAGATAGGTGTAGTATGATCTAGATAGCTATCTATCTTAAGAATGGGCTTCTGAACTACTCATTGCAGAGCAGAGAGGTGGCCACCAACCTATCAGATGGTTATGGCATATCCTATTGATATGCCACAAATGTGAAAGGTGGGAAAACCCCTTAAAAGGGGGTTTTCTCACCATGCAGTTTCACAGAGCCACAGGCAGCTTCAGACTTTCATTTTCTGGTTAGGCTGTGGGCAGCTCCACAGCAGTGACCGACATATCAGCTCTGCTATTCCTAGCTGAGCCTGTTACAGTGAGATGATTGCTGGAGATTTATTAACTGTAGTGCACAAGGCTACAGAGCTCTAAACGTTAAATCTATTTAGACAAACAGCTTCTGAGCTAGAGAGAAATCTCAGCAGGGAGTGACTCACCATGGTCGGACTGACTGATGAAAGCTTAGAACAATGAGAGATAAGAGAAAGAAGGGAAAGGTAGTCAGTAACCAGAGAAACTTGTTTGCTCTAAGAGAAGATAAAATCTACTTGAACAGAGCAAAATCAAAACGACAATGTATTTGAAAATAGTCTTAATTTACCTTTCCCTACATGTTAAAATTGAAATCATTGTAGTGAGAAAACCCCTTCAAGGTCTAGAGCTAAAAAATATCTGCAAACAAGCCGTGCTGCTACCGGCTTATCCATGTCCCCTCAGTAAATGTCATCCATCAATCAGCTGCTCATTGATCTGGAATGAACCTCCACTCCCGACAGCAACACTTAATGAGTCACTAATGCAGGAAGGAAATGTTGACCAATATGTATGTTGTCAGAGCCTGGTTCTTCCTCAGCCAGGTCCCATGACCTGCTCTACATGTGTATGTGATGACATTGTCATCATTGCAGCAATGGAAGAAGTCTAGACCATATCACATGTGCACTAGATTTTATCTGCCTGAAAATTAGATACCTGTAACCCAGGGGTCTCAAACTAGGCCGGGTAATACAAACTTTATGCAAAATTCTGCCTAGGTCATTATGCACATGGTGAAGCCAAATATATGAACAACTTAATTTAATTTTTACATAATAAGCAGGTAAAGTGTAATGTGCTCTCAAGTTTTAGTGCTGAATAAAGCCTGCAAGACCCAAGCTGTGGTTGATTTCCCTGCACTGGTGCACTACACCTCCCAGCAATCTCACACCGGTAGGCCTGACGTCCACACACATACCCGCTATACACCTAGTGCAAATCTGCTGCTTTACATCTGTACTGTAATATGTCATTCCTCCAAGCAAGGCCTGGGTAGCTTTGGTAACCCACTGGTCATTTTAAAGGTATTTAAAGGGGTTGTCTCACTACAAGGATCGCTGCTTTTTATGTTAAAGATCTTGCAAATGCAAGTCAGTTTGCAATATGTGTCCATTAACAGTGTTCTTCCTATTCCTAGATATCCCCTCTTGTATGGGCTGCATCAGCTCCTCAGGCCGCTATAGCTACAGACCTGCTCAATCTCTCCTGATAGGCTGCCAGTGCTGGTTGCTATAGCTACAGACCTGCTCAATCTCTCCTGATAGGCTGCCAGTGCTGGTCGCTATAGCTACAGACCTGTTCGATCTCGCCGGATTGGCTGTCAGCGCTGGTTGCTATAGCTACAGACCTGTTCGTTCTCTCCTAATAGGCTGCCAGCGCTGGTCGCTACAGACCTGGTGTCCTCAGCAGCTTGTCACTGCTGGCCAGTAGAGACCACTAGAAGTTGGTAAACACGGAATTCAAAAATGAAATTGAGAAAACAGGACTGAGGTAGGAAGAATCATTGCAGTGAGACAACCCCTTCAATACCCCTTCTCTAACCTGTGGCTCTTCATTTGTGGTGAAACTATAACCCTGTAGGTTCGCCACAGGTGGAGAGTTGCAGGTTGGAGAACACGGTTTATACCCAACGGTATCTTCCTTGCTAACGGTCACATTTGTATTTGGCAAAAGGCCCAGACTATTCATAGTTTGCCCAAGGTGGGCACCAGTCACTGTTGGTGGTAGGAAGAGTTTCAATACTGTTCTTCGTTGGATAGCAATGGTTCCTCTTAAAAGAGCAGTTCTAAGAAATTTATCTGAAATATTTTTCAATTGAAGCTGTAGAAACTGCAAGAATCGCAAAAATGCAAAGTGTGAGTGAGGTGATCAAAAGACTAAGATGATCACTAGAACTAGGATTAAAGGGGTTTTGCCATGACTTTTGGATATGGGATGAACCCCCGCTCTAACTAATACCCCATTCAAACACAAAATAATGCACAAACACATCTCACTTTTTGGTGTCAAATGGCCACAGCTTTAATTCAAACGCATTTAAGTACAACAAACATGGAAGGAGTCAGGTGGAGTGCTAGACAATTGTGTGATATTACCAGCTGTCTGAACATGCACAACCCCCAGACAGCAATAAAGGGGCGGCACGCTCTGGCTTGCATTCTAGCAGAGCCAGTACACTGTGGGGGCACCAATGACCCCTACTGAAGATCCTCACTCCTGAATTAACCCTCGTGCCCGCCCCGCCCCCCCAGGATTGCCATTACCATTATACCATCCTTAAGGCAGGCTCACTTCCAAAGCTCAGCCTCTTCACACATGAGGTTAACACCTCTATTAGTTAAAATTAGTCCACCATAACTGTCCTGCAACTTCCACCTGACTCCTGCAACGCCACAGGAGATGCCTTGACACCTTAAAGGGGCTCGACCTACCCACCAAAAACTACCCTAATTTCGCAGAACACACAAAATGACCACAAGCAATTTGGCATCTGCCCTGGAAATCTACCTACAAAAGGTCACCTTACCAAGCCTAACCCACAAATCCATAACCAGTGAAGGGTAAAAAAAAGAATGTATACCCCACTATACCCCTTAAAATCGGGGCTGCTGATCCAATAGTTCAAAGATCGAATAGCTCAAGTGAAACAACTGTGGCTTTACCCAATTAGGGGGAAGCCGTAACAGGACCTCACCACAAGAATCATAACTTGGGGCGCCATGTATGAGAATCACAAAACACTATCTCCCAATACTGATCATCAGGCTATCAATTAATATTTCCCCTACTAAGTTAAAAAAAACTTTAAACTATATCCTACTCAGTCAGTAATAGTTACACTGTTATCATAACAATGCCCCCAGATCTTTCCCCCAGCAATAGAAAAGGGGTATTTCTGACACCAGAAAACATACATTTCCCACTAAGCCCAGCACCAATTATTGCCCCGCAGCACCATACTTATGCATCTTTAAAACCATGAAAAAAGTTACCCAAAAGAAGACAATTATTTCAGCCTTAAGCAACGAGAAACTGAACACTATACAACTATGTAATAAATCAGACACCGTTAGCAACCAGCAATTAAACAGCCATTGACAAATAGAGCCCAACTAATAAACAACCCACCACGTCTGTCCAGCTTATAAGAAAGAACCAAAAGAAAGTTTCCACAACATTGGTCCTCAAACATCTCCTAAGGCCCTTTGTCCATTCACTTTATTAACCTCATAACCTTGCAACCCTAGCCACAGCAGATTGAACTCAAGGGCCCTCCAATTCCTCTCACTGCCCCCGGCCGTTAGCCCTAGACCAAAGAACCCCCCATTGAGAGGGCCAACTACGTTGTTCTGGGAGCAATCCCCCCAAATAAACAGCCGTCGTCCCACTGTGGTAAACATTTGCTCGCTGGTTACTCTTGACTGTCTCATCAATTCGCTGAAGACAAGGCCGCAGTCCGGGGTCGCCATTCTGTTGCTGGAAAATTGTTTGCATTGCTACTGCAGGCATGCACCATCATGATGCCTACCCGTTCTTCTGCCATTACAGAGCTGTATAGCCAATACAAGCCTCTTATATGATACTGACAGCCTTGTCTAGTGAAAACCATGAGCAGCAGCATGAGCATCACACCATAATAATAGACAAAAACCTCTTAATCAAAATTACGTCAGCCAAAAATGGGCTCCTTGAAGCTCTCATCACTTTAAGTAATTGTTCCCCAGCGCCAAGACTAATTTACAGATTTAATAATTTTTTTTTTTTTTTTTTTTTAATACAAAGTATGAGACATTTGAGGTATATAAGGGGCGAGTTGTATCATCAAAACTTTACAGAAAACATAGGGAGGGTAGAGGAGACATAACTGGCGAAGTTTTGCATTCATATCACAGAAATCACAGGACCCTATCCCCAAGTATCACAACTACCCATCAGGAAGCCATATCCAATGATGATCATTGTCCATCGGCTAAAATGTAGCAACCTCAAGGAACCATAATTCTCATACAGATATTTACAATCCCAATTTAAAGCATATGAAGATGTTAAAACCAACACTTAGCAATAACTATATAAAACTGTTCCATATCCAAATGAGTAATTAGAACAGCCGATAAATAGTAAAGCAGAGCCCCGTGACTCTATCTTCGACTGACCTCCAACAGAATAATTAGTAAAATTAAATAAGAGTCCATGATAAATCCTCCTCTTTTTTGTCACCCTAAAAGGAAGGAGGTCCTGAAGAGAAAAAATCTGGCGACATATATCAGTACTCTGAACCAGTTACCACCCCAGCTGCTCCGAGCAACCATAACCCCAATTCGGGGGCACTAACGACCTGGGCGACCAAAAACCCCGAAGGGTTGGAAAAAACACCATTACCCTCGCCGTCTTTCCACTGGCTCGGAGGCCCGAAAAACCAGCCTTGCGGCTCAACCATCTTTTTTCTGCTCACCAGGGATAACAAACTGGAAAGCCCCTCGCCAGACTCTCTTCCAAAACAATTAAATCCCTGAGGAATCAATACCCATATGACCCCTCCACACCCAATTTTACTTAATTGTATAATATATATATCATATATACATATATAACTATATATAAATATATATATATTTTTTTTTTATTTTTTTTTTATTTTATTTCTTTTTTAAAAGGAACTGAAAACATTCCACTCTTGTAGCCTCACCAGTCGCGCAAGAACCAAAACCGAATGTGGGGGTCCATCCCCATGAGGGAAGACCCCAAATTAAGCACCCCATCCAAGGACCTCTCCCTAAGAACCTTAGTACAATAAGATTAGTATTCAAAACTGAAGAAAAGAGGGATCTTTGGAATAAAACATCTGCCGATTATATCAATGCTCTGAATACTTTACCCCCAGCCGATTCCACCACTGGCTCAGAGGCACCAGAAACCACCATTTGTGGCAAATGTTAACCCGCCGCTCGCTGGACAACCACCCAGCACGATTGTCTCACTACAAAGGATTGCGCATTTCAGGCCCGGACTGCCCATAGGGCAAACCGGCACTTGTCACCGTCGGGCCGCTGGGTCCGGGCCGCAGGGCCAGCTCGGAGCATCCCCTCCGAGGGGCCGTGTTCCCCCCCGGTGGCGCCGAGTGCCGGCGCACGCACAGTGGCCGCAATGGTCGCATAGCGACGGTACCCCTGTGGCAGGGGGCCGACAGGCCCCCCCTCTGCTGCACGCGGGTCACTGACCCAACCATGCAGCCATCAACGGCCGCCGACTGCACGCGCGGTTGCAAGCAGCAGCCGAGGCTGATCATCTTTGAATCTATTGATCCCGTCTCACAGCTCCCAGGAGGCCGCGATGGTCCGGTCGCGCGATGTTATTGACGTCATCGCGCGCCTGCTCTCGCGGCCCGAACCCGGGAGTGAGCGGCCGCTCCGGACGGACGTGTGAGAATAGGAGGGAAAGACATCAGGGTGAGTAAGAACTTTAATTTTTTTTAACTACTTACGCCCCAATCCTGGACCTCTATTATTCCCCCCTGCCCAGCCTGGCACTCTATACCCCCCTGGCTCTGCCTTAGCAATATACTCCTGCCTGCTATATACCTTCTGGCCCCTGCCTAGCTATATACTCCTGCCTGGCTATATCCCCCGGGCCCCTGCCTAGGCTATTAACCCTGCCCTGCCTGGCTAATCCCCTGGCCCCTGCCTAGAGTATATCCCCCTGGCCCTGGGCTAAGCTATATCGCCCTGGCCCTGGCTAGCTTTATCCCTCTGGCCCCTGCCTAGCTATATACTTCTGGGCCTGCATGGCTTATATCCCGCACCTGCCCCTGCCTAGCTATATCCCCCAGGCCCTGGCTACGCTAATATCCCCCTGGCCCCTGCCTAGCTATATACCTCTGCCTGGTCAATATCCCCCAGGCCCCCTGCCTAGCTATATACCCTGCCCTGTCTATATCCCCCTGCCCTGGCTAGCTAATCCCCCTGGCCCGTGCCTAGTTTGATACTCCTGCCTGGCTATATCCCCCCTGGCCCTGGCTAGCTATATCCCCCCTGGCCCCAGCCTACCTAAATACCCATGGCCCTGCCAGGCTATATCCCCCTGGCCCCTGCCTGGCTATATCCCCCTGGCCACCGCCCTAGCTTATCCCCTCTGGCCCCTGCCTACTATATCCCCCTGGCCCCCCTCCTACTATATCCCCCTGGGGCCCCGCCTAGCTAAATCCCCCTGGCCCCTGCCTAGCTATATCCCCCTGGTCTCCTGGCTATATCCCACTGGCCCTGCCCTGGCTATATTCCCCTGGCCCTGCCTGGCTATATTCCTCCTGGCCCTGCCTGCATATCCCCCTGGCCCAGGCTTAGCTATCTGACCCCTTGCCCCTTCTAGCTATATACTTCCTCTGCTATATACCCCTGGCCCCTGCCTAGCTATATCCCCCTGCCCTGCCTGCCTATATACCCCCCCTGGCCCAAGGCCCTGCCTTATATACCCCTGCCCTGCCTGGCTATATACCCCCTGGCCCTGCCTTGGCTAAATACCCCCTGGCCCTGCCTCGGCGTAAATACCCACTGGCCCTGCCTGGCTAGTATACTCCTGGCCATCCCTGGCTATATTCCCCCTGGCCCTTCCTGCTATATACCACCCTGGCCCTTCCAGGCTATATACCTCCCCTGGCCCTGCCTGTGCTAAATTACCCCCTGGCCCTGCCTGGCTAAAATACCCCCTGTCCTGCCTGCTAAATACCCCCCTGCCCTGCCTGGCTAAATACCCCCTGGCCCGCCTAGGCTAAAGACAGCCCCTGCCTGCCTTACTTATACTGCTGGCCCTGACTGCTAATTACTACCCCTCTACCGTAACCTGCATTACTGGGGACAGCCCCAGCTAACCTGGCTAGTTAATGGGACATCCCTTGCTACCTGTCTAAGTTACTGGGTATGCCCTGTCCTACCTACCAAATTAATGAGGAAGCCCTGTTTACCTAGCTAATGGGGTCTACCTAATTACATGCCCACTAACTGACATTTTTTAATTATCCTAATTTTTACGTCTAACATAACGCTGGCTTGGGGAATTAAAGGAAAGTGCTGGAAGAGAGAGGAGTTCTAAGATGTATTGTGGTAATCTACAGGATCCAGTAGTGACCACTAGAAGAGGACCCGGCATGCTGTAACCGAACAGAGAAAGAAATGGAAGGGAACAACTCATGGGGAAAGAATCATGGGGGTTTTGGGCCCAAAGAAAAAAGGAAAGAAGACAATTATCAAAGCGTCTCCTGTGAGTCCCTGCTGTCGGGGGTATTTTACTTCTATGTTGAACCCGTGCGTATTCATGTGAGGGTGACTGATACGGGGGATTGATTGGGGGGGTTTTTGGTTTTATTTTTGGTGCTATTGTGTCAGTGTGGCTTGTCCGTTTGTAAAGCAACGCCACCTGACTCTCTGAGAGGGGGTTTTCCTGCCCCACTTTTTTCTCTCTTGCCTGTGTGTAGGGGGGATCTCCAGGAGGGGTTTTTGGGTGCATTTTTTTGATGCGTTTTTTTGTGCAAAAATGTTCGCTTAAAATGCTCCCCTTTCTCTAAAAACGCACCAAAAACACAAAAAAAAATGCCCCAAAAACGCTCCCGTTGAAGCAGCTTATAGTGTAGTTTATTTTAAAAGTGGCGAGGCGCGAGAACAAGGGAGATTTTTTAAGCGGATATTTTGTGGGTGCTGGGGGTTTGTCCCAGGGCTGATTTTTATTCCCGTCCCGGCCCTGCTGCTTTTTATGTTAAAGATTTTCAAAAAAACAAGTATTTTGCTATATGTTCCCTTAAAGTGTCCTACCTATTCTGAGTATCCCCCTTTGTAGGGGGGCATCCTCCTCAGGTCGCTTAGCTACAGACCTTTCAAAAATTCTTTATAGGCTGCCAGCACTGGTTTATAGCTAAGACTGGCTTTTACTGCGCCTATAGAAGCCCAAAAACCGCCCCCGAATTCAAAGTTTTAAACCAAAGAAAAAAAGGACTAAGGAAATTAATCAATGTAGTGAGACAACCCCCTTTTGGGGGGGGTCTCACCACGCTGTTTCAAGGCACAAGCAAATTTTGATTCTTCTTCTGGTCTCTTCTGGGCAGGTAAGAGATTAGCATAACATTGTATTCACAGCTATTCTAATTGCACTGAATTTGGGGCAGGGGGTGTCACGTGGTTGAAGCTCTTGCTTAAAATAAACAAAAATAGTCTCCATTTTTTTGTTCTTCTGTTTTCCCAAACTTGCCGCTTCCCACCTATGGTGACGTCACGCCCCCGACTTCAGATGCCAATCTTGTGCATCGGGCAGATCAAATTTCTTTCCCCCTCAAAAAAACAAAAAAAAAAAAAAGGGATTTTAAGCGCTTTAAATCCTGTCCCCCAAGGTTGAAAGTTAAAGGGGTTTCTCGCTACAAAGAAAAGCTTTTTTAAATTGTAGGGAACACAAAATTAAAGACATTTTTTCCCAAAAAAAATTTTTCCCTTTTTCCTCTTTTTTCCCTAAAGAAAATACAAGTGAATTTATTACCTCCTGGTATTTTTAAATTCCCTCATAACTACCTGAAACAAATCTCCTTTGGGGGTGTTTTTTCAATAATAATGAGTGAAATCCCTCACACCAAAGGGCCCAGGTCCCTCAGTTGTCCCTTGTGCCCAAAAATAAAAAGGGTTGATTTTTCTCAAGTAAACAGCTCTGTAACTTTGGGCTTTTTTTTTGGGGATCAGATAAAAAGTCCTTTTAGGGAAAAAAGAAACAATCTAAACTAATTACTTCCCGAAAAACAACTTTGCTGTACAAGCATTTGGGGCTTATGCAAATTAAAATATAACCAGGAAGTGACAGAGAATTTCTTTCATGCAAATTTTTTGAAACCCAGTGGGGGGGACAACTCCCTTTTAAACTTTTGTAGTAAGACAATCTCTTTAAGTTACACCTCTTTTCAGGGGTATACATATAGAGGCCATATAACTAACTGCTAATGGGCCCCTGCTAGTTCCTGTAATCATGCCATAATAGAAGAGTTTGGTCAGTTTTCAGAGTGGGGGTGGCCGGGGCCCCCCCAGTTTGGAAAATGCCTTAAGGGCCCCCCAGGGAGTTGGGTTTTTGGGGCCCCCCCAGTTAAGTTGGGTTCCCTTTGGGGGGCCCCGTGGAGTTTTTTTCTTGGGGCCCCCCATGGGGTTGCTTTTTTTTTGGGGCCCACCCGTGGAGTTGGTTCTTTGGGGCCCCCCCTTTGGGTTTTGGGTTTTTGGGGGGACCATGGAGTTGGTTTTTGGGGCCCCCCAGTGGGGTTTTTGGGTCTTGGGGCCCACCAGGAGTTGGCTCTTGGGGCCCACCAGTGGGGTTGGCTCTTGGGCCCACCAGTATAGTTGGCTCTTGGGGCCCACCAGTGGAGTTAGCTCTTGGGGCCCACCAGTGGAGTTGGCTCTTGGGGCCCACCAGTGGAGTTGGTTCCATGGGCCCCCCAGTGAAGTTGATTCTTTGGGCCACCAGTGGAGTATGTCCTTAAGGCCCACCAGTGGAGTTGATTCTTGGGCCATCCCTACATTTACTGTACATAAGTGCACACACTGCACATTTTTCTTGCTTTCTGCCTTTCTCCCAAAAAGACAGCCCTAGACTTTCCAGGTGCCCACCACACCCAGGGGCCCATGGGGCTCTCTCTTGCTCCCCTGTGGGCCAGTCCAACCTGGGCTTGCTGCTTGTCCAGAGAACGGCACTATACCTTCATCTTGTTTCCCCCTTCCTCATGTACCAATCGGTTTCTATGGACAGGTTGCTCTGGTTTGGTTATGCTATCCATATAGAACAAAGATGGTGCAGCCCGAGCTGGACCTCTCCCTCCATGTGTTATATGGAATAGGTTTCATGGTTGGTAAGAGAAGAAACACAGTGTTAGGATTTCCGCTCTACGGATATATTGTATTGGACAGAGAAGTGAAAGTCTTTCTTATTATTCAGTGTTTTACCCTGTACAGAAAAAAGCAAGATAAACAAGATAATCACCAGCCACAAACTCCTGCCCAGAAAGCTTTTCTGAGTGACAGTCCGCTCTCCTGACTGTCTCCATGAGGCAGCAAGCTCTGGATGAATTAACAGTTCTAGAGAGTCTTTAGGTTGACACTGCTGTGCTGCTCCTCTGTTGTTCCTCCTGGAAATGCATGAATAGTTTGATGACTGGGTTTTACCATAGCCCTCATAAATGGAAGATAGCGTCATGCTTCAAAAGGTGTTTCCACTTTCAGGTTTTTGGAAGCGTTTTTTGAACCCAAAGCCGAGGATGGATTTGAATAGAGGCGAAGGTGGAGGCTTGTCCTTTAAAGGGGTTGCTCATACATTTGTTCCTCTTACTCATTTGTTTTCTTGGTTTTTAATTTGTTTTCAGGGGGAGGGGTAGGCAGAGGTAGGTGATCCCCTAGGGGCCTACCTCTCCTTCTCAAAGGGGGCGCAGCGGGGGAAAGAACCGCCGGGCTCCAGGCCGCTGCCGTGGGCCTAAGCGCCGTGGGACTCTTTAGTGTATGACAGCGAGGGTTTGCGGGCAGGGGAGTGGCCTCCCTGCCCCCGAACAGTGTTGGAGGGGTCAGGTCCGACCTCGGGCTAGTGGGGCAGCGCGCAATGAAGTGAGGTCATCGCAAGTGCCCCCATCGAGCACAGCCGTCATAGGCTGTGGCCGAAGGAGCCCGGGGGGGAGCGTCCCAGCAGACTTTTTCCCCCTGGAGCCCCTATCCAAAATAATATAAAGCCTTTTGCCCCCCATATCTATATATCTGCCTGTGGCCCTATATCTAATACGCCTGTGTGCCCCCTATATTATATTTTTCCTGTGTGCCCCCTAATCTTATTGCCTGCCTGTGTGCCCCCCATATTCTTAACTGCCTGTGTGCAGCCTTATCATATATACTGCCCCGTGTGCCCCCCTTTTCTATATATTCCTGCCTTTGGTGCCCCATAAATTTTCCCCTGAATGCATCTATATACCCGCCTTTTGTCCCGTATCTATATGCCTCCTGAGTGGTTTAAACCGCCTTTTTTATTTTACCTGCCTAAGTGCCCTTTTTTAATGCCTGCCGAGGTGCCCCTATATGGCTGCCTGAAGGGGCCCTTATATACTGCCGAGATGCCCCCAACTATATCCTGCCGGGAAAGCCCCTAATCTATATACCACTGAAAGGGCCCCTATACTAATTCCTGCCTGATCCCATATTTATATTCTCTTGTTAAAGGTACAATAAACTATATAATTTTGAAGAGAGGGCATATCATATACTGCCCAATGAGGGGACCTATATATCACCTGCTAATGAGGGGCATATTTTACCGTCTCCCGAGGGGCCTATATAGCTTCCTATCTGAGGGGACGTATATACCTGCCTAATTGAGGGGACCTATACACCTGTCTAACTGAGGGGAATTATATATCCATAAGTAAGGAGATGCTGGAAATTTAAGGATTCTAAGATATTTGTGTCCAAATCCTCACGGACGAGTATTGGCCGGGAGAATCCAGCTTGGAGGTGTGAACCGGATGGAGACGAGAAGGGAAAGTGAACGACGCTGAGCAGAAAAGACGTCTCCTGTGAGACTGGTGCAAGGGGGAGAGAGTAACTGGTGCAGGGGGGAGTGTGGTGCAGGGGAGAGAGGGCCTGGTGCAGGGGGCGGGCGAGAGGGCCTGGCGCAGGGGCGAGAGGAATTGGGGGGTGGGGAGTGCAATTTTTTTGGGAGCGAGGGAGGGGGGGCGCCATTGCCTGTACTTGCCTAGGGCACCAAACTGCCTTGTCCCGGCCCTGCGCGGGGAGGGGGACGACGCATAATCCATAGCTCTCTATGAGAGTTATGGATTACCATAGTTGCGGTGCACATTTCACCACGTATAAAGCATAATACGCGGCGAAATGCACGCCAAAATAAGCTGTGTGAACATACCCTTATTCTTGCTAGAAATGTATTACTGAATCTGTCAGGTGGGTGTGACCATTCCAGTTTTCAATGGGGAGTGTCCCTGTCTACACTGACTGTCAGCACAGATTGGACAAGGTCACACGCTGTTATCAATTAGTAACACCCAGATGGCAGATTCAGTAATACATTTCTAGGAGGAATAACAGAGGAACAGCACAACACAGAGATGTGAGGTGCTGGAGCCAAAGGCACTGGGGTTGCAGGTGTGCAATGTAATGGTGATGTGTGCCTATTGGTGGGGTGCTGGGATCCGTAGTATCTGGGCGAGAAGATCCACAGAGACGCAGAAGACTGGGATCTTGGCAGGCCATAGTGCGTTCCTTAAAACATCCAATTACAGCAGACAGTGCTTTCTCCCAAAACAGACCTAGGGCTTGTCCCCACCGCACTGGTTTTCAGTCTGTTTCACAGACGGTTTTCAGATTTCTTAACCGTCTGCAAACAAAGTGTCAACCATCTGCGTAGACAATTGAAAATCCGCGCCGCAGTCCCCACTGAACGGATTTTCTGCCAGGCGTTTTTTTACACCTGAAAACTTAGAACATGTTCATTCTTCCGTCTGGTTTTTGGGCAGAACATGAACATGTGAATGTGGACGGCTTGAATCTGCAAACCACAGACAAAAGCCGTCCTCCTAGGTGCAAAAAAAGTCAAAATACCGGTCAGAAAATCCGACCAGTATTCTGCATGTGCCGTGTGAACGCACCCTTATCTTACCCAGGGGACAACTCTCTCCCTTTAAGGTGCATTCCCCTTTGCACCTACACCTTCCTGACTCACCTGTGCAGTTCAGCAGGGGCTCCTGCTTCTCCCTCTTTGATGTCAGTCCCAGGTCAGTGGTAAGCCCAAGAAATGCTGTCACCTGACTACCAGCTATTTAGCCTACTACACCCGACTACTAGCTTTTGTGGATCTCTGCTTGCTGACAGTCTGCAAATTTCTCTATTCAGTCTGTCTCTCATTCTCCGATCCCTCCAGGACTGGTATGAATGGTCGTTGCCCGCTCCTGCTACTCCGCGGCTAGTGTGCAGATAAGCTCTTATGCTGGGACATTCATGTAACTAACAAAGGAGTCGCGTTCTCCAACCAACTAACCAAACTGTACTCACTTGGCCTAAGATGGTAGGCCCCCTATACTGTATATGTCTGCATCCCCTCACTCCTCCTATGGTTCCCAGGTAACCTCCAGCTTGGTATAACGCACCAGTACCCCCAATAACAGTGAAAATCATTCTCATCATCACAACAATAATAAAACACATATACAAGACCACTAGTAGGTCGGTCACACATCCCACAAAGAGAAGATGCTCTAGAATTGTTCTTTCACAGGAACACAAGGATTTACTAAAACAAACGTCACGGGTCCTCTTAAGGCTGCGTCCACACCACTGTAAAATACTGATCTAAATAGAATCCAACCAGTATTTTACAGTCTTTTTTGTTATTTGTCCCATTTCTTGCTGCGTGCCACAGAACAGTACTATAATAGATTACTATAGAGAACATGTTCTAATTTTTTTGGGTTGGATTTCGAATATCTGTGCCGTGCAGACTACAGCTTGTATTTTCTACTGAGGTCTATGGGGATGGTCTACAGTCGGATATTTGCGGATTCTAAATGTGGAATCTGCTTTAATCTGACTGTAAACCAGTCTTGTGGAGACATAGCCTAAAGAAGTTGTGTGTGTGTGTGTGTGTGTGTGCTATATACATATACACATAATATACAAATAATAATTTTCTACTTCAAACTTTGCTTTCGTCGCTCCCTTTGCAGCAATCCCAGCATTGCAGACCTTTGGCCAGCTGCCTGCCTCTTCCCTAAATAGTAGATCATCATTTGGAGGTGGCTTTGGGTCATTGTCCTGCTGCAGGATGAAATTGGCTCTAATCAAGCGCCGTCCACAGGGTATGGCATGGCGTTGCAGAATGGAGTGATAGCCTTCCTTATTCAAAATCCCTTTTACCTTGTACAAATCCCCATTTTAAACCAGCACCAAAGCAACCCCAGAGCATCACATGACCCTCCACCAGCACCAAAGAAACCCCCAACCACCATACCCGCCATGCTTGACAAGGGCGTCAGCACCCCAGACCTCCATGACCTCCCCATCTTGACAGATGGCGTCAGGAAACCCCAGCCATCACATGACCCCACCATCTTGACGATGCGTCAGGCAACCCCAGACCTACATACCTCCGCCATGCTTGACAGTTTGGCGTCAGCAACCCAGACCATCACATGACCTCCACCAGCTTGACAGTTTGGCGTCAGGCAATCCCAGACCATCACATGACCTCCGCCATGCTTGACAGAGGGCTCGGGCAACCCAGCCACCTGCCTCCACATGCTTGACAATGGTCAGCAACCGCAAACCATCACATGACCTCCACCATGCTTGACAGATGCGTCAGGCAACCGCAGCCATCAATGACCCCACTGCTTACAATGGCGTCGGCAACCTCAACCATCACATGACCTCCGCATGCTTGACAGATGGGTCAGGCAACCCCAGACCATCACTGCCCTTTCCACCATGTTGACAGATGCTCAGCATCTTCACATCTTTTCGTTGTTCGCGTCTCACTTTTCTTCTGTGTGATGCAAACACCTCAACTTCGATTCGTCCATAATCCCCTTTTTCCAATCTTCCTCTGTCCAATGTCTTGTTCTTTAGCCCATATTAATCTTTTCCTTTTATTAGCCATCCCCAGATATGGCTTTTTCTTTCCCCCTTTGCCCTGAAGCCCAGCATCCCGAGTCGCCCTTCACTGTAGACGTTGACACTGGCATTTTTGCGGTACTATTAATGAAGCTGCCATTGAGACCTGTGAGGCGTCGATTTTAAAATTTTAAAGAGACTCTAATGTACTTGTCTTGTTGCTCAGTTTTGCAGTGGCCTCCCACTTCTCTTTAACTCTGGTTAGAGCCTGTTTGTGCTTTCCTCTAAAGGGGAGTACTACACACTGTTGTAGAAAAATCTTCATTTCTTGGCAATTTTTCTCACAGGGAATAGCTTTAATCTCTCAGAACAAGGATAACTGTCGAGTTTCACATGAAAGTTCTTTTTTTTCGGGCCATTTTGCGAGTTTTAATCGAACCAACAAATTAATGCTCCAGATTCTCAACTCGCTCAAAGGATGGTCAGTTTTATAGCTTCTCTAATCAGCAAAACTGTTTTAAGCTGTGCTAACATACTTGCGATAAATTCGTGTTAAAATCGCAGTAATTACCACGATTTTTGTGCAGCAATGTAGAGCATTAATTGTTGTGCCTTCCTGCACAAAAAACGCATTGAAAAAAACGCACCAAAAATGCACCGTGTGAAAGCACCCCAAGGGGTTTTCAAGGGTGTTCAAAATATCCAATAGCTTTCTTACACAGTTAGCAAACACAATGTACCATTAGAAGACTGGAGTGAGTGTTGTTGAAATGGGCCCCTATACTCCTATGTAGATATTGCATTAACAACCCGACGTTTCACTAAAAGTCATTTACACTTAACAATTATAGAGTGGATTTCTGACTCTTTAATGTTAGCTTCATTGAAAAAAAAACCGCTTTTTCTTCAAAAAAAGGGAAAATTTTTAAGTGACCCCAAACTTTTTGAACGGGAGTGTGTGTATAATAAATATATAATAATAATATAATAATTTTTATTATAAAAATTTATAATATATATATATTAAATATATAATATATAAAAAATAATATATAAAAAATATATTAAAAAATTTTTAAATAATATTATAAATATATTATATTTATAAAAATATATATTATAAAATATATATATATATATTTTTATAAAATATATATATATATATTTATAAAATATAATAATATTATATAATATAATATATATAATAAAATCCAAAATAAAAACCACTGGATCCAGACACCCGGCTGCGTACTAATCCAACTTTAGGTTTGGGCATCTTGTGATTACAGAGTTGGCCGGACCCATAGCACAATCCAGGGGGTGAGCAATTACCAAAACATAAGAATAACCTTTTTCAAAACCTACTTTTTACTATTGTCGCCTCTGTTTTCTCTTTTCTTTTATTATATATATTTATATAAATATAAATATATAATATATATTTTATTATATTAAATATATTAATAAATATTATTAAAATATATAATATTAATAATAATATATATATATATTAATATATATATATATACACACACACACACACACCACCCCACACACTATAGCAAATATTGAGCCTAATTAATAAAAAAAAAAAGGGCAACACCTTTTAGGCCTGAAAGGCTGTGGCCCCAGTTGTCGCCACAGCCGTATTGAGAGGCCTAATACAGCTGACAATCAAGCCAATTGTTGTCCTTCTCCTTGTTGCTAAGAATGCTTTCACACAGCGCAGTTTTGGTGCAGTTTTCATTGCTCTCCAATTAAACTGCCTTTATTACCAGCAGCTTCTTTCAGTTGTCTAAATTGTTCAGAAAGGTGTTTCAAGCGAGTAATCAATGACTGTGTGAAGTCTTGTGGATACAAACACACTGATTCATTACTCACTTTTCAAACAGTTTAGATAAGTGAGAGAAGCTTGTGGTAATAAAGGCAGTTTAATTGTAGTGTAGTTAAAATTGCACCAAAACTGCGCTGTGTGAAAGCTCCCTAAGCCCCGAAAGGGAATCTCCAGGTGTTGTCATAGCCGTATTGAGAGGCCTAATACATCTGACAATCAACCCAACTGTTGTCCCTTTTCTTGTTGCTAAGTATCCACCTTGTTGTTTTTTTATGCCAGCCCCAAACGAAGTGCTGGAGTTTCCGTTGCAAATTCTGTAACATAAAGACTAAGACAATAGCACAGCGTGCAGAACTACTTTTTATTATTTGGTTTAAATGACAGAGCCCATTGCAGTCCATGGGGCTGGTCGGGATCCATTGCTGCCATTATTTTTGTTTTTCTGCTAATATAATGGAACAGAAAACCATAAGGAACAGCACAAGTGTGAACCGAGCCTGACTATAATGTATCGCAGCCCGCCTTTGTTGTTTTATGCTTCATGTTTTGTGCAAAAGGGACATAAGTGTATAAAACTATAAAAAACAAACATCAGCTTATAATAAACACAGTAAGTGGAATAACCCCCCCTGCACACCTCCCGCCGCCAGCATAATACAGAACAGCAGATGAATGACAGCGTGAATTATACATGAAGCATTTCTGTATGACCTCACACTAAACTCCATATCTGGTGTCAGCTCATAGGCTAACCCTCTATAGCAGTGTTTCTCAACTCCAGTCCTCAAGACCCACTAACAGGTCAAGTTTTCAGGATTTCCTCAGTATTGCACAGTGATTTTAATTATTGTCAGTGCATTCTGTGGGAGATCCTGAAAACATGACCTGTTGGTGGGGCGTGAGGACTGGAGTTGAGAAACACTGCTCTATAGGAAGCTTTCCTGCTTAAACCTAAAGGGAGACACAGTTATATGGAAGTGCAGAGGCAACACTTGGGCCCCAATGCAAAATCTGTAACAGAACCCCCACTTAACATGGGCCATTTAAAATTCTGGTGTCTTTTGTAGAAGAAAGGCTTTGGGCCCCTTAAGATACCAGGGCCTGTTTGCAACGGTACCTCTGCAGCCCCTTTGGCTATGTGCACTGTGGACCTACTAAATCTGGCATAGTCCAAAATATGGTCCCAGTGCACGTCTAAACCCCTTTACACCTAGGACGGTTCCAGATGTAACCTCCCAGCTTTAAGAGTTCCCCAGGAGGTAACATCTGTTCAGGGTTTCCTCCATGGTTGTCATTGGGAGGGTTGTAGCATTCCACATAGTGGTTTCTATTGCTCGCCTGCAGAAAGGCAACTCTCATCATCAGGGCCGCCATCAGAAATTTCAGGGCCCCATACAGCTGAAGCATCTGGGCCCCTCTTCCCCATAAAACCCGCTTGCAGCAGGCCCCCTTATTCACCGGGCCCCATACGGCAGTACCCCCTGTACTGCCTTTACGGCGGCCCTGCTCATCATGCCCACAGGTATCAGAGGATTGTGGGAATTATAGTTATGCAACCATTGGAGAGATGCAGGTTGGAGAACACTAATAGAGTATAATAGAATTGTATTACGTTCACATGCAGAGGTCGGTCCTGTTGGAGGTTATAGTGATCTATGGATAGAGTATGATAGAATTGTATTTTGGCCATGTCCAATGATTGTGGTGATGAGTAAAAGGGGCGATTTGTAAGTTGCAAAAAGAGAGGATTCATCGCTTTTAGGCCGAGGGTGGCGGCATTTCTGACCCTGCGCAGGTTGTGAACTCTTTGCTGCTGCTGTTGTGAAGGTATCATGAGTGGACAAATGTCGCAGTTGTGATAAAGAGGATGTCCCTGCACCTCTGTTAACCCTACTGTGTATGGGGCTCCGGAGCAGACAGATGCCACTGCACCTCTGTTAACCCCATACATGCCAACTCTCCCGTTTTTGGCGGGGGGCTCCCGCTAATTGGGGTCCCCTCCCGGGGGAGTTGGCAGTCCTCCGTCCCTTACCTCACCAGCACGGCCACTCTGGACGTTCTCCTCAGCGGCGCAGGGGAAGTGAGAGCACCTGGCTCACTTCCCCGCCGCTGACCTGAATGTCGCCGCACACACGCGCCGACATAAGGGGAAGGGAGGTAGGGCATCCCTGCCTGCTCCCCTCCAGCGTACTCCGGCGGTGAAGCGGCCAGCGGCCGCTTCACCCGCCTTTAGAGTCTCTAAATGGCCGCGCGACATATGCTAGTGCGCTACCTTGCGCCGCCGGTGCCGCTCCTAAATGCGGGTGAAGCGGCCGCTGCGCCGCTTCACCGCCCGAGTCTCGCTGTGCAGGGAGGAGGCAGAGGGATCGCGCCCTCCTCCCTTCGCCCCCCTGTATGTCCGGCGCCGGTGTGTGCGGCGCACATTCAGGTCCGCGGCGCATTGGAAGTGACGCGCGGCTTCTCTCACTTCCCCCTGCGTCCGCTGAGGAGATCGTCCAGAGTGGCCGTGCTGGTGAGGTAAGTGGATTTTATTATTTTATTTTTATTAGCTATATGGGGGGGCTCTGCCTGGCAACAATGGGGGCACTACCTGGCAACAATGGGGACATCTACCTGGCAACAGAGGGGACCTCTACCTGGCAACAATGGGGACATCTACCTGGCCACAATGGGGGCATCTACCTGGCAACAGAGGAGGCATCTACCTGCAACAGAGGAGGCATCTACCTGGCAACATAGGGGCATCTACCTGGCAACAGAGGGGCATCACCCGGGAAACCCTGGGGGCACTACCTGGCAACAATGGGGGCACCTACCTGGCTAACAAAGGGGAGCACCTACCTGGCTACAGAGGGGGCATCTACTTGGCTACAAGGGGGCATCTACCAGCCTGTAAGGGGCACTACCTGGTTATGGGGGGGTTACTACCTGGCTATAAGGGCATCTACCTGGCTTTCTTCCAAAGCCGTTATGCAGTTAGGTGGAGTGGGGTGTGGCTTTTTGAAGGGGCGTGGCATACTGACAAGATGGGCGTGTCCATGCAAATTTTTGCTACCCGCGCCGCCCACTAAAAGCTCCTGCTTTTTCATTTTCAAAAGTTGGCAACTATGGTTAACCCTACTGTGTATGGGACTCCAGAGTAGACGGATGTCACTGCACCTCTGCTAACCCTACTGTGTATGGAGCTCCGGAGCAGACAGAAGTCACTGCACCTCTCCTAACCCTATTGTGTATGGGGCCCAGGAGCAGACGGAGGGCACTGCACCTCTGTTAACCCTACTGTGTATGGACCCCGGAGCAGACGGATGTCACTGCACCTCTGCTAACCCTACTGTGTATGGAGCTCAGGAGCAGATGTCACTGCACCTCTGCTAACCCTAGTGTGTATGGACCCCGGAGCAGACGGATGTCACTGCACCTCTGCTAACCCTACTGTATATGGGGCCCCGGAGCAGACGTATGTCACTGCACCTCTGCTAACCCTACTGTGTATAAGGCCCTGGAGCAGATGGGTGTCACTGCACCTCTGTTAATAAAGTTACATAAGCAGAAAAGGCTTAAAATTTTCACAGCAGTATCAGAATTAAACCTCTGCTGATTGACAAATGATTTTCTTCTCTGATGACTCACGTTTGCTCAACCATTGCTGTAAGAAACCAAGCAAGCAGTGGCAGCATTATGGTCTGTGGAATGTTTTTGTGTCATTCTCTGGGTCATTCAACCGTGGGGAAGGTGCTCTCAGCTGATTGGGTATGACTATCTTTGCAGATCACGTACACCCATACATTCAGATTGTCTCCCTTGGGGTTGATGGGATCTTCCAGCAAGAAAATGCGATATGTCACATGGCTAGAAATGTCCAACATTGATGGGAAGAGCACGAGCAAGAATTCCAAGTACCACCCTGGTCACCACCCGATTCCCTAAACTTGAAACCACTTGAGCATTTGTGTGGCCCCTGGATGGTGGTGTTGGCTGTATGGACCCTCCAGCAGCTGTGGGGCCCCTAGATGGTGGTGTTGGCTCTATGGACCCTCCAGCAGCTCTGGGAGCCAATGGATGGTGGTGATGGCTCTATGTCCCCTCCAGCAGCTCTGGGAGCCCCTGGATGGTGGTGACGGCTCTAGGGACCCTCCAGCAGCTGTGGGAGCCCCTGGATGGTGGTGTTGGCTCTATGGACCCTCCAGCAGGTGTGGGAGCGCGTGGCTGGTGGTGTTGGCTCTATGGACCCTCGCAGCAGCTGTGGAGCCCCTGGGATGGTGTGTTGGTTATGGACCCTCGAACTGTGAGCCCCTGATGGTATGTTGGCTCTATGACCCTCCAGCAGCTGTGGGAGCCCCTGGGGTGTGGTTTTGGCTCTATGGACCCTCGAGCAGCTGTGTGGCCCCTGGATGGTGGTGTTGGCTCTATGGACCCTCCAGCAGCTGTGGGAGCCCCTGGGTGGTGGTGTTGGCTCTATGGACCCTCCAGCAGCTGTGGAGCCCTGGATGGTGGTGTTGGCTCTATGGACCCTCCAGCAGCTGTGGGAGCCCTGGATGGTGGTGTTGGCTCTATGGACCCTCCAGCAGCTGTGGGCCCCCTGGATGATGGTGTTGGCTCATGGACCCTCCAGCAGCTGTGAGCCCTGGATGGTATTGTTGGCTCTATGGACCCTCCAGCAGCTGTGGAGCCCCTGGATGTGTGTTGGCTCTATGGTCCCTCCAGCAGCTGTGGAGCCCCTGGATGGTGGTGGTTGGTTCTATGGACCCTCCAGCAGCTGTGCTGCCCCTGGATGTGTGTTGCTCTATGACTTCCAGAGCTGTGGGAACCCTGATGTGGATGTTGGCTCTATGGACCCTCCAGCAGTTGTGGTGCCCTGGAAGTGGTTGGCTCTATGGACCTCCACACTTGGGAGCCCCTGTATGGTTGTGTTGGCGCTATGGACCCTCGAGCAGCTGTGGGAGCCCCTGGTTGGTGGTGTTGGCTCTAAGGACCCTCGAGCAGCTGTGGGAGCCCCTGGATGGTGGTGTTGGCTCTATGGACCCTCCCAGCAGCTGTAGGACCCTGGATGTGAGTGTGGCTCTATGGACCCTCCAGCAGTCTGGGAGCCCCTGGATGGTAGGTTGGCTCAATGGACCCTCCGCAGCTCTGGAGCCCTGGATTGTGTGTTGGCTCTATGACCCTCCAGCAGCTCTGGGAGCCCCTGGATGGTATGTTGGCTCTATGGACCCTCCAGCCTGTGGAAGCCCTGGATGGTGGTTTGGCCATGGACCCTCCACCACTGTGGACCCCAGGATGGTGGTGTTGGCTCTATGGACCCTCCAGCAGCTGTGGGAACCCCTGGATGGTGATGTTGGCTCTATGGACCCTCGAGCAGCTGTGGGAGGCCCTGGATAGTGTTGGCTCTATGTCCCCTCCAGCAGCTGTGGGGCCCCTGGATGGTGGTATTGGCCCTATGGACCCTCCAGCAGCTGTGGGAGCCTCTGGATGGTGGTGTTGGCTCTATGTCCCCTCCAGCAGCTGTGGGAGCCCCTGGATGGTATTGTTGGCTCTTTGGACCCTCCAGCAGCTGTGGAAACCCCTGGATGGTGCTGTTGGCTCTATGGATCCTCCAGCAGCTGTGAGGCCCCTGGATGGTGTTGTTGGCTCTATGGACCCTCCATTAGCTGTGGGACCCCCTGGATGGTGGTGTTGGCTCTATGGAGCCTCCAGCAGCTGTGGGACTCCCTGGATGGTGGTGTTGGCTCTATGGCCCCTGCGGCAGCTATGAGGATGCAGTCGGGTCCAGATACTTGTGACAACCTACCAGGACCTTATTGAGTCACTCCCAGCTCATCTAACTGCTGCCTGGGCTGCACACAGCAGTTACTTTGGATATCAGCTGCTGGTCATAATAATGTGACGCAACTGTGTATTATGTGATTAAAAAGGCAGCACCTTCTAATCACATGTCCATCCTCGTGCAGGCGATGGCAGTATCACTCCTTATACTGAAGCATATAGGGATGTTTAGCATGGTCATTGCATATGTTGTACCCAGCTGGTTTGTAAGTGATCAACACCAGATGCAGATTTGGCAGTGACACCAGGCACAGCTGACATGTCGCTCTACTTGTGGTATAAACAACAGTCACACCCAATGTCTGTGCGGCTTCCATCGGATATGATGATAGGACTATACCCCTTTTAACTAAACTTAGTTCAGATCATGACACAATCGTAAGTCCGTCCTAGTAAAATAAGATTTGCGGCTTTAATTACTAGATTTTCTACACAGATGGTCAATACATGTGCGTGTATGTAAGGCCCCACTCACATCATATTTTACCCTACATTTAATGCACATCAGGAAAGCTCCAAATATATATTATAAACACCTCCATAGGGGTCCATTGTCAGACAGCGGTCCAAAGAGTGTTACTTTGGCCCCCATTTGGCTGGAATGCATCAGTATACTGCAACAAATAATATGATTGAAGACTGTGCCATTATGGACCACGGAATCCTTTAAAAAGAAGTCACCATTAGAAGGATACAATATTAACCTATGGAAGACCAAAGTCAATGCACGGCCTCCGTCAGAGGATCCGGTTGATGGATACATCAGGAGAACCAGGCACCTTCATCAAAGAAGCTATCCAAGAGCTTTCCGAATGTGGTCCCCAATGACCTGGTCCTGAACACGCACTGACTGCACTTGACTTGGCCCTAGTACCAAATTACTAAAGCTGCTTATAGGGTGTGGTTGTAACATTTATTCATCCTTATATTTTTGTATAGGCGTTTGCCCCAGTGATGTGCACCCCCACCCATTTGCCCTGGTGGGTTTGTCTTTTTGTGGTGCACCCCTGCTTTAACCAGTTTATGCTGATGTTTAGTAGGCTGCTGGATGCAGTGGTGCCACCAGACATGGGAGCCGCCGGAGATATCGCCCAAGACCATTTGGTGGTCATAAGTCTTTGCTGTATAGAGAATTTAGTATCTTGCACATTGCACATCTGAAGTCAAAGCTGTAGCAGCCATAAAGACCCACTGAGATGCAGGACAATTCTTTGTCGCACCTGAACTCTTAGGTGCCCACTGAAGGGCTGGAACCCTCACTGTATGCACTTGTATTATCCACGGCAAACCCATAATTTGTGTTTCAGTGGTAGAATTTGGTCTCTCAAAGACCCGTGGCATGGTAGTACAGGCTAAGTACCAGCAGTTTGGTAGATCCTGGCTTGGTGGGTCCTCCAGTGTCAACGGAGGACCCCAACCCTGTTTTATGGACCATTCAAAGTTCCTTGTGGAGATCCCATTTTTACATGTCTATAGACTCGACTTTTTACGTCCTCTGCAGGACCATTTAAGAACTGAATGCCTATGTGTGCCTGCCCAACCCATTGGTCACTCATTTTGATTTATGCCTTCCTACCCCAAAAACAGCATAGATTACCCGCATTATGGCTACACAGTACCTGCAGCGGTGCCAACCACCTGCTGTTGTGCCCATTCAGAAGTGTGTGTAAGCCACAACAGTGCCAGTCAGATGGAAGTAGGCAAAGTAGTTACCATAAGAGCAGTGCCAATACACGTGTTCGTCACCATGCCCTTATTCCTCACCCTAGTTTTATAGGTGCCAATTTATGCAAATAGAGATGAGAAATGAAGAAGCCACGTTGGGTAGTTTACTGCCATCAGGGTGGTTTTATATACAGCGTTTTTTTGGGGAAAATAGCACAGCAATTGCAAATACAGAAGTAGATTCAGAAAGGAGGAAAGGTAGAAGTCCTTCCTTTCAATTCCCATATTCCCCTTGAATCTACTCTGGTTTTCGTTCAGTTTGAAAACCAAAAACATTGGCAACAGCTCATCTCTGGCGGGTTTTATGCACAGAGAGGCTTTGTAGCGATGTATTCTTTCTTTATAGAAAACATACATGCACTTAGCTAACTATAGATACATGTATACAGTTTTGGGCTCCCACCAGTGGAGTAGGTTTTTCGGGTCCACCCTACAGTTACTGTACATGCCTCTTGCCTTCTACCTTTTTCTCAGAAAAGCAGCCCTGGATCTCCCATGCCTATGAGCCCACCATGCGCAGGCGCGCACTAGGGGGTTAGACCTGTTCCCCTGTGGACCAGTCCGAGCCTGCATGTATAGAAAGATGTTTAGACCACTAGTCGTTAAACTAACACGCTATTAAACGTGCACTGGAGTCTTTAAAAGAGACCCCTGACCTGTGGTTTTTTCAGCGGTTCCAAAAATGCAAAAACCAGAAAACCCCGATATCTGCAGGCTTTCTAGTAGCTTCAATTTGCAACAGCTCTAGACCCCCAGATTTAACACCAGTACTCTAGATCAATTTCAATAGATCTTAGTCCTTCCATGAGCTGGACAAAGTGATGCAACGTAAATCACTTGTTAATATAACCGTTGTGAGAATGGGTGGAAAAAAGAGAAACCACTGTATAGAGCCATCGTGGTGCACCGCTCTATACAACCACTGGAGATACAAGAGAACCTATGGAATATGTTGTACATGTGGCCGCTCTTTAAGACCCATATGTCAGAATTTATACGAGACTCCTAATCAGATTTTTTTTTTAAGATGTACATTGACCCTTTAGAAGATTTGAGGTTACTGTTAGTCTAACATCCTATTTCTAATTTCAACAGCTTTAACTCTACACACTCAGCTTAGTAGTAAGGTCTACTCACCAGCGCCACATTGAATCTTTCCTCCAGTTCCACCGAATTTGGTCTTGTAAGTCTCACAGTTGATCCTTCTCTTTGTTTTTGCGGTGGAGTCCCATTTGTTGGCTGTGTAGTGGATTGCCGGGCCTGGAACATATCCAGGGACCCAGCGGCATTCCCCATAATCCAAGCTGCTCCTTTTTTCCACGCTCCTAGATCCAGGCTTGATACTCAAAGTGGGACAACAATGACAATGGGTAGAGGAAGACGTATGAGGAGTGTAGAAGACTTACTGTGAAGTATCAGTAAGATTTGATGGGGACACACCCAGCTTCCGATTACGTGGTCGCGTCCTATACATCACATGCTTACCACAACGACCAAGGGGTACAAGCAGAAGGAAGGAAGGTGTGGCAATAGATTTGTACATGCAAAATAAGTGATTTACTGAGCAACAGAAATTACATCCCAGTGCGTCTCTCCTCCTTTCTCCCGATGGCTCACACTACAGTTTCGAGATTCACTTCTCCAGTTGCTAGAATTTGCTTTTGCTGCCGGCCTCTTTATTGGACGTTTAGCGGGAGGACGTACGAGGCAGCAGACCACAATGCAGAAGGAAGTAAGGTTTCAAAGTCAGATGGTAGATGTTGAGAGAGGAGGAGATAGTTGGTTGAGAAAGGTTTTTAGGAGTCCAACAGAAGCAGTCTTAGAAGTAAAGTAGAGGAATACGAATACTATACATCAGATGTTATGTGCAGGTAGCAAGGTGGAGACACAGAGAATTGGAGGATAGAAAGGCACGGTGCATGTGCTGAAACCAAATACCACAACAGGTTATAGGATCCCTGTACCTTCAATATTCAGGATCTGTTAACCCTAAAAGTCACAACTGCTACAAAAGCTGAGGCATAGTTTTCTGGTGGGTTCCTCAGCAACGCCCCCATCTATGTACAACATGCTTTTTTGGTATTGTAGTTCAACCAGCACCTACAAAGTGCAGAGAACTGCACTAGAGCAATTCATGGTCAAAAGGAAAACTTGTTACAGACAGGAAACCAAGTCCTATGAAGAAAGAGCAGTCAAACCCAATCTAGAAGTATGAAAAAGGAGTATGGCCCACACAAGAGTCCTGTAGATACTACAGAAGTTCTATGAGAGTGCAGTACTCTAGAAACCAGGTTCTGGAACTGAATCGTTTTTTACAAGATGAGACAAAAAGTAGTAAAAGTACTTAGAAAACTTTTTTTTTTTTTTTAGTTTGGAGTCGATACAACATACACAAGGTAGACCAGGTAAAAGTGCCTCTGAATTGGGGAAAGTGGTTAAAGGGTTTTGGCGTCTGGTAAAATCCCTTATGAGACCAGCTTGTTACAAACCGGTCTCTGATGTGGAAGATGGATGCACTTGTATAGTGCTCCCCCATTCAGGGCTATGGGAGTTTCAAATTTAGGCAAGCACTCCCACTCCGCTGTATTCAGAACAGTCATAGAAACAAACCGGGAGAACTGCGCAAGTGCCGCCATCTCCATGTTCCCCCGAGACCGGCTTGTAGCGAGCTGGCCTCAGAAGGGGTGTTTCCAGACGCCAAAACCCTGTTAATGAAAGATAGCATTCAGCCATTGGCGTAATTATAGCAGCTGCTATGGGGGTACCCACAATCACTGGGCCCCGCTTGTGCAAGAACATTGAGCCTTTTTGAGGAAAATAAATTGGTATACTAAGTAGGCAGGGCCAGGGCGATGGTTAGGCAGGAGACCGCCTATGGCAACACTCCATGCCTGTCAGGCAAGAGGGTAAAGAGTGGGATCATGAGCGGAGCCCGCTCCATACACAGCAGGTGCTGCCTGGGCATCTAAAGTTTTCCATGATTTACTGAAAACAGATCACTCATTGTAGCATCCAGACTTCTTGGAGGGTAACATATGACCACAACTTACCAGCCAAACTACTCTGGGTGATCCAGCAACAGTACAGCTTAGAGGGGTTGTCTAATAAATAAGACGACTCATGCATGCCATTTTAAAAATTTTCTTCATCCCCCTGTGATATTTTCTGTGCTTGATGTAGCCTCCTTTCTCTGCAACCAGGCAGCAGCATTTCCCTTTTGAAAGCAGTTTTCCATTTGTCCTGTAAAACTACAAGATCCAGGATCCTTTGCAAAGCTTGGAGGATGGGTAAGGGAGAAGATCGCACCCCCTCCCCTATTTCTGGCATTATCCACCCTCCCTCTTCATGTTGGAAGCTTTTGAAGGCAGTACCAAAAGGGTGCAGCTCCAAAGGCTACCAAAAAACAAATTTGTGATGTATGTACAAGTCTGAAATTAAGCCCAAACGTGCTTAACTATGGGGGAGCAATTTCGAAAAACATTCTTTTGCACAACCTCTTTAGATCTGTTAGTGGCTCAGTTACAGCGATGCCAACTCACTGAAAGATTCTAATGGGCAGGCTTGGACTGGTCCACAGGGGAGTAAGGTAAACCCTATGGTGAGTCCTGGGTAGTGTTGAGAACAGTAAAAAGTTCTAGTTCTATTAGAACCTCAAACTTTTGTGAGTTCGGTTTGAAGTTCTATTTGAACCCCACTAAAGTCTATGGGAGAAGATGTTCTGGTTGAATTTTTATACCTATAATGGTGAGGAGAAGCTGAAATTACCATTCATAACAGTAAACTGGATACGTGGAACAACTTAGTGGAGAAAATGTGGCTCTAAGTGACAGAAAAAATATGGAGAGGCTAAAATACTTATTTTCAGTTAGCCATTGAAAGGAATGATGAGGACAGCTTGCAAGCAGGGGCGTAGCTATAGGAGGTGCAGCAGTAGCAGCTGCTACGGAGCCCTGCATCCTGAGGGGGCCCAAAAGCCCCTTTGAAACATAGGAGATTTGGAGACTGTGTGTTATACAATTACTGAACCCCCAAAACTGCAGAAACAGAACTTCTGAGTATGATTTAGCAAATCCAAGCACTCTGTATAATATATTTCCATGTATATGAGAGTTAGGCGTTATGTGATCCTGAAAATGTCGCCAAATAACAGCTTCTGGGTGTGGGAAAGATGCAGCCAGCAATACCAAACTCCCTAACTATTGCTGTCTATGGAGAGTAAAATGCTAAGAGCAGTCTGTACAGTACAGAAAGTGAGCTGAAAACGGTGTTCAGAATGCAATACAGTGATATATAACATGGTCATGTGATTTTAGAAGCCAAATGAGAACCCTACACCTCAGTGATGACATTTTTGACACTTCTCTGTGTTCTGCACTGATTAGGGCCCCTCCAAAAGGCAGAAACCGCTAAAACCCCTGAAAATGGTTTAACAAATTTACTTGCATGAACAAAAAAATTTTGGCTCGGTTCTATTTTTAAAAATCGAAGTTCTACTAGAACTTAACTTTTCTAGAACAATTCCATCAACACTAGTCCTGAGCATGCTTTTCAGGGAGAAAGGCAGGGGGAAAAAAAAAGGGCAGAAAGCGAGAGGCAAAGTGCAAGGGTCATGTGGAGTAGATATAGAATTGGCCCCAAGAATCAGCTCCATTACGGGGGCCCCAGGACCCCAGCAGACACCTAAGGAAGGGACCTCCCAGTTTTAAAAACCCCAATCCCTTTGGGGGGAAAAAAATTACACGATTTCATAAGTATTTTGAGTCCCAATGAGATTAATCCATGACCCCATGCAGCGCCCATCCCCCCCCCACCCCCTCTTCCCCAACCCAAACGGACCTTTACCACCCCACTGCGCCAATTCTTTCCCCCAAACCTCAAAAAAGGACCAAAAGGGGGTTGGATGAAATGGCCACGGGCCGTTTTTTTTAACAAAATAAAAATATACAAAACATCCAACGGGTATGCACCCGCATACCTCGTCCCATAAAAACCCCAACAGATACTCCAAAACCTTATCCGTAACCATGGGGCTGAGGGCCTTTGGAGCTAACTTAGGTCTGGCGGGAAAACCCGTGTTCCGTCTCCTTTACCTTGCCCCAGCCTCACCCCCGGCTCAAAGGGGCACCAAAACCCCCTCAGGTGGGTACCCCCTCCCACAGCTCTCAAAGGACACCCCCTGCAAGCCCCCCAGAACATTCCTCAAAGGGGCCACCAAACAAGGGGGACCAATTCTTCTGCCTCCCCCACCATTTCCACAATCCAAAGGAAACCCCACCCCCCGCCCCCGTACAGAAAAGACCTTTTAACACCAAACCACTTTAATTGCTTCCCCCAAAAAACTAAGGAGGGAGGGTGGGATGGGTTCTTCCCCGGGCTTCTGAAAATTTTGGGAGGGCCGGTTTAAAAACCCCGCCCCCACCCTTGGACGCCCAACACAAGGGGGGGGGCCCGGCGGCCCGGGGATGCGGGGGCCTTAAACCCAGTGTATGGCCGGCCCCTTTTTTTTTTTTTTATAAGGCTTTTATTTGAAACTTTTTCAGAACTTTTTCTCTTTTCAAGAAAAATTAACACACCATCCCCATCTGCCAGAAGCATTAAGGGTGTTCAGAAAAAGCCCCCAAAAAAGGGCCGCCAACAAACAGTTCTTCATGTAAACATTTCATACTTTACATATTAAATTTATAAATAAAATTATTTTTAGGGCAGTGTCATACACCGTCCGGCGGAGACTCTGGATCCTAGAAAAGCAAACAATCCTTTGTCCCACAAAATTACAGGGGCTGCTTTTGATTTTGATCCTTGGGGGTTGCGCCTTTAATCAATAAGCAGCTTTTGTCCAACCCAAAATCCATTTATCTTGACCTTTATACCATTCCTCCCCTGTCCCCCATTTTTTGCTTTTTCAGTTAGTGCTCAACCAAAATTACTCAGAATGAGAAACTTTAGGAATGGCCCTGGGACAAAGTGGGTTTATATTTGGTAACTCTTTTGTTTACCATTTTTTATTTTTTCTAAACCCTTCGAGGCTCCAATTTAAAATAATTTTTCCTGGATGAAAAGTAACAGCCTTATAGGGGGTTCAGCCTAAGGGGACCAACCCTTTTTCCTGTAACCCACGCCCATGTCCATTGTCCCATTCAGCCGGAAAACAGTCGGGCCCGGGTGTCTTGTCGTTGCTAATCTCCCTATCGCCTGCTATTTCCCAGCAGATATATCGGTTGCTAAGTCCTCTACCTCTGTCCCATTCAAGCATGGTAACTTCAATTGACTAAGAAAATGTTCTATGTCCTCATCTGTGACCCGCAGTCTGGAGGCGTAGAGTTCCCTATAATAAAGAGCAAATTGCTCACAAATCCGAGCAGGCAATTCCATCCCCATCAACCACCTTGGCCACTACTGTCATTGGGGACTCCGTCCTAGATAGGTATGCTAACGCTCTACCATTTTTATCTCCCTCAACAAAGATTGTTTGTTTCTGCATGAGAATTTTTCTGGGTGTACTCAGTCAAATGTAACGTGTAGGAGCGCTGGGCGTCAAGAAAAGCCTCCTTGGTCGATGGGGATGGGTTGGTTACAAAATCCGTCTCCTTCATTGATCGGCCCCGTTCTTTATAAGCCTCATCCCCATTTCTAGTGATAAGGTCTTCTACATAGCAGACAGTTCACCTGGACAAGATATAAGGGCAATCAATGTATAGTGTTCCATTTACATCTGTTTCCATTGGGCACAAGAGATTGGTGTTGATGGGTTTCGGGTCAATAAATGAACGTCATTTTGGTAACATTACCTTAATTTTTATTGATCTTTAACAAACTTTAAAAATCCCTCACATTCAGACTAGAAATAGCTTAACACATAATTCACACAATAGACGTTTCTAGCAAATACATCACATTCAGTTGTTATAAAATACATAAATGATCAGAAAGCGGTTGCAACATTTGGCACATTCTGTTATTACAGATGAGCTGCAAAGCAACTATAGGTGTAGTAGAGTGCTATGGAGCCCCGGTGCCCCTTCTCTACCCTCCAGGGACTCTGAGGACATGCTGGTGGCCAGGGACCTACTGCAGGACAAGCCAATCTTAGGCAATGCTTCCCAAGCAAACAGTCGGTCTCTGAAACAGATGCCAATGTGGGCATAGCACCATTGTGGCTGCAGGGGTCAAAACAGTAAGACACAAGGGTATAAATCATATTAAAATACATTGGTTGTGAAGATGGGAGGAGGGGGGGGGGGGGCAGACCTCTTTTTACTAATAAACACAACAACCAGTGCCTCTCTTGTTGCATGCTCTGCCCATAGACAGTGGGCAGGACATAAATCGCTTCTCCATGGGAATTTGAGGCCCGACATGTATACTCTCCAGCATCATTGAGAGAAGCATATACATGTTTATATAGGTCTTGTCGGATATTGCACTTAATTTCTATTTACAGAGGACCTTTGGCCATTCCCGACATGCCCAATAATTCTGGAGCATCTTCTCTCATAACTCTGTTGTGCGTTCTTCTATTTGTCCTAAAAATGTATTACTGAATCTGTCAAATGGGTGTTACCAATAAGGGGTGTATCTCTGCACAGTCTGACATTGTCCCATCAGTGCTGACAGTCTGTGCAGGGGACGTCCCTTGGAAAACAGGAATAGTAACACCCATTTGACCGATTCGGTAATATTCTTTAAAGGTGGAAAGACAGACGAGCAGTACAATGATGCTGCTCCAGAATTGTTCCTCTAATGCCTTCTAGAAATGTATTACCAATATGTCAGCTGGGTCACCAATTGTTTGCACATGGGGTGGAGGAGGAGGGGGTCCTGGCACAGTCTGACATGGTCCAATCAGTGCTGACAGTCTGTGCAGGGATACACCACTTGGAAAACAGGACTGATAAGGCAAAATTTTTCTCGGAGGAATGACAGAGGCCCAGCATAACACATTCTGTGGAGTTGCGAGACCCGACACCACATGTACATGATCTGGAACCCCACCCCAAACAAATGCACCCCCCCCACTAAGAGCAGAACCAAGTAAAACATAAGGTACAACCCAAGCCCAGTCCTATATTTGGTCCTGTTCATTACTATATGTAGGTTAGTTTGTAGAGAAGAGAAGTTCTAGGTCACTGGTTCCATTCTTAGGGAAGACACCTACATATAAAATACAACATATTTTCAAAGACACAGTACAGCAAAAGTCAGCAAATACAAAACTAATAAGTGCTGCTTACATGCAGTGCAGAGTAACTAATGCCTAGAGACAGCTGCTGTATAATTATCTATGCACTATGTACAGGCATTCACATAGCTAGAACTGTGCGCAGGTGTTTCTGATTACATATTTCGGACAGCCTCCCAAAAGGCTCCCCCCCCCCCCCCCCCGAGACCGGCCAGTCTCCAAAAAGGGGGCCGAGACCGTCCAGTCTCCTCATGGCAAGAGCTAGCCGGCTGCTTCCGACTGCATGTCCCATCAGATCAGGCAGTTTTTCCAGTCCCATCCCTTGCCGTACGCCGTGCCCGTAGACAGTGGACACTCAGTTTGGCTGAGGTTTCGGCTTCTCCGTGGGAATTTGAAGCCCGACATGTATACACTCCAGCATTATCGAGCGAAACATCGGATATAATAAGGGTGCAGCTGCCCGAATCCTCATACTCTATCTCAAAATGCTTAGACTCTTGGATTGGAGAATCAGAGAAAAACCATAGGACTTCAGGGTCTGGGAAACCTAGATTGGGAGGAAAAAAAAAAAAAAAAAAAAGTAAGTATGGGGAGAATAGGAGTAAAAAAGAGCAGACCAATTCCTCATACAATTCCCAAATCTCAGAGGGATTATCCCAACATATATGGGCAAATTTATAGGTGGTGAACTAATTTTGTAGGTTTTAGGCCGGTTGTTTCCCAGGGCCCTATTATCTGTAACACCAGCCCTGCCATTGAGTAAGGTTGGGTGCTGATAACAAACAGGGCAACATTCCTTTAATGTTGTAGTGACACATTAGGACAATATGGGAATAATTTAAAAGGTTAGTAAGCACCAAGATATATGCACAGCAGCCATTCTTCCATCAATACAATGCTGAGGCGCAATATATTGCCTATACCATTATACCACTCAACCACACTGCTTGACCCGGTTATGCAACCGCCATATCTAGGATAGTAAATGTTTATATGTATGAATAGTGGTGCATTTACACAACACTTATACACACAGGAAAATAAGTGTTTGATACAATGACGATTTTGCTACTTTTCCCACCTACAAAGAATGGAGAGGTCTGTCATTTTTATCATAGTTACACTTCAACTGTGAGAGACAGAATCTAAAAAAAGAAAAATCCAGAAAATCACATTGTACAATTTTGAAATAATTGGCATTTTATTGCATTAAATAAGTATTTGATCACCGACCAATCAGCAAGAATTGTGGCTCTCACAGACCTGTTAGTTTCTCTTTAAGAAGCCCTCCTACTCTGCACTCATTACCTGTATTACTTGCACCTGTTTGAACTCGTTGCCTGTATAAAAGACGCATCAATCACACTCCAACCTCTCCACCCTGAACAAGACCAAAGAGCTGTATAGGGACACCAGGGACAAAATAGTAGACCTGCAAAAGGCTGGGATGGGCTACAGGACAATAGGTAAACAGCTTGGTGAGAAGGCAACAATTGTTGGTGAAATTATTAGCATATGGAAGAAACACAGGATGACTATCAATTTTACTGGTCTGGGGCTCCATGCAGGATCTCGCCTCATGGGGCTAGGATGATTCTGAGAAAGACCAGGAATCAGCCCAGAACTACACGGGAGGACCTGGTCAATGACCTGAATAGAGCTGGGACCACAGTATCAAAGATTATCGTTAGTAACACTACGCCGTCATGGATTAAAATCCTGCAGGGTATGCAAGATCCCCCTGCTCACGCCAGCACATGTCCAGGCTGTTTGAAGATCCAGAGGAGGCGGGAGAAGGTCATGTGGTAAAAGGAGACCAAATAAGAACTTTTTGGTATTTGATACCATATAAAATCCTAGTTCATGCATTTCATGCTAGTCCTTTCAGAGATGGGGTTGTAAACGTCAGTTTTTGGGTTATATTGCTTCAGAAAAATAGGTCATTTGGCCGCAAGCCGGCTGTGGATCAGAGGCAGGCAACCCCATTACACTGGACATCTACACACAGATCCAGCCAGAGACAGAGAAGTGAGCAAGATGACTCGGACTGTTTTCCCTTGTTATCTCCTCTCTCTGTCCTGAAGGCTGACACTAGCCAGTCACTATCCATGGGGAGAGGAGTGGGGAGCCCCTGGTCCACCACAGCTGGAAGGACCGGAGAGAGTACCAGTGAAGCCTAGAAGATCAACGGGTGATATACGGGAATGGCAGATCTAGAGATTAATCCTGCTTGGCTGAATAAGTGTATGATGCAGTCTAGGAAGATGTGGGAAGAAGAATTCGTATCCTCATGTGAGCCAAGTAAAAAGTGACTACTGTCATGAACTGGAGTGAATTGTCAAGAGTGAAACCTTGCAAAACCTCCGAAGTTGTTGCATCCATCTTCCTCTGCCATCAGATGCACCCCATCTCTAAGCACACCACAACTGGTAGCCCCTCTCCCCCCACACTCCTGCATATATCGTGCCCTGACCCCGGCACCTTTACATGTACTGTATGTGAGGCCTCTGTCCTTCCATTTATTTAAGCCATAGCAATGACCCAGCAGCCATCCTCTTACCCTCAATATGGCAATGGAACCGAGCAGAGCTTCCTGCAACCTCGGACTGGTCCTTTAGGAGGGAGGAGAAGACAGGAGGCCTCTGGAGTTGTTCCTGCAGGAAGCTGAACACTTTTTTACTTTCGGCGTCCTCTGTAATAAAGGAATGGAAGCAAAGAACAGGGATGTAAAACATTGATGTAATGGCCGCATAGATGAGAAAAAAGATTCAACAGACTCCTACAATCAACAACGACTTACCGTCTGTGGCTGGGGAAGAGTTAGAGTCTGATCTGTGACTAAGCATTGCCATCCTCTTCAGAGCCAGGACAGCTTTACCAGTTTTCTGTCAAAAAAAATAAAATAAAAATTGGGTTATTAAAAAAAGTTCCATGCAGATTACATGCAGCATCTTGAGTTCATTTTCTACTTATTTTGGATGCAGCGAATCAAAAAAGATGAGACCTTATATATTGAAGGTGAAAATGATAATTTCATCTGAAATTGCAGGAAAAAAGATGCCACAGACACAGTTGAAACCAGCAGTTTCCATACACTACATAAAAAGACACCTCTGCAGGTTTTTCTCACTATCTGACATGAAATCAGAATAAACCTTCCCTGTTTTAGGTCAATTAGGAACCAAAATTATTTATATTTGTCAAATGCCAAAATAAAGAGAATTTAAGGCATTTTATTACTTTCATTAGTATTTGGTAGCATTGCCCTTACACTGTAGGACTTGGGTCAAACATTTTGGATCCTTCCACAAGCTTCTCACAATAGTTGGTAGGAATTTTGGCCCATTCCTCCTGACAGAACTGGTGTAACTGAGCCATGTTTGTAGGTTGCCTTGCTCACATCTGACTTTTCAGCTTTGCCCATCAATTTTCAATAGGATTGAGATCAGGGATTTATGATGGCCACTCCAAAACATGGACTTGATTATCCTTAAGCTACTTTGTAACCAGTTTGGCAGTAGCTTCGGATCATTGTCCATTTGGGAGACCCATTTTCACCCAAGCTTTAACTTTCTGACTGAAATCTTGAGATGTTGCTTCAGTATTGCCACATAATCTTCTTTCCTCATGCTGCCATCTATTTTGTGAAGTGCACCAGTCCCTCCTGCATCAAAACAACCCCACAACATGATGCTGCCACTCCCATGTTTCACAGTTGGGATGGTGTCCTTAGGCTTCCAAGCTTTTTCCTTTTTTCTCCAAAGGTACCGATGGTCATTGTGGCCAAACCGTTCAATTTTAGTTTAGTCAGATCACTACAGAATGTAGGTATTTGTTCCTGTGCATTTACAAACATCAAGCTGGCTTTTATTTGTTTATTTTTGAGTAATGGCTTCTTCCTGGCCGAGTGGCCTTTCAACCCATGTTGATACAGTACTCGTTTTACTGTGGATAATGACAATCTTACCAGCATCTCCACAAGGTCTTTTGCTTTTGTTCTTGGGTTGATCTGCACATGTCGGACCACAGCATGTTCATCTCTGAGACAGAGAACCTGTCTCCTTCCTGAGCGGTGTGATGGCTGGACATTCTCATCTGGTTTGTACTTGTGTATAATTGTTTGTTCAGATGATTGAGGCACCTTCAGGTATCTGGAAATTGCACCCAAGGATGAACTAGACTTGTGCAAGTCCACAATCCTCTTCCTGATATCTTGGCTGATTTCTTTACACTTTCCCATGATGTCACACACAGAAGCAGTATGTTTCTGGTGTTAATTAAAATATCTCCACAGGTGTCTCTCTAATTCAGATTTTGAGAACAAACCAGAAGCTTCCAAAGACAAGACATCATCATATGGGCTGTCCCAATTGTTTAAAGGCATAGTATTCCTAGTGTATGGAAACATTTGACTTTACAGAAAGTAAAAGAAATGCCTTAAATTCTCTCTCATTCTGGCATTTAGCAAATATAAATAATTTTGGTAAGCCGAATTGACATAAAACGGGGAAGGTTTATTCTGATTTCATGTTAGATAGTGAGAAAAACATGCAGATGGGGCTTTTTATATAGTGTATGGAAACTTCTGGTTTCAACTATGTATATATACACACACATATACATACATACTATACAGTCCCTTATGAATAGGATAAATCACCAGAGCATGCTATTGTATTTAGATAATCAGCCACAAAAAGTTTTGGGAAACTAAGCTTTAACACCTGCAGCATTGTGAATTCTGCTCTGAAGTAGGGGTTGCAGACAATTTCCACTACAGATTTAGAAGGAAACCTGTAGCATACTCTCCTCTCCGAGTGGATTTTGTCTGCTAAATATGGATGGTTTTGAGAATCTCATCCACTTGCGTTATATTATAAAGTGTTGCGAATTTACAATGCAAAATCTGAACTGCAAATCTGCAGCAAATTCATCTAGACCTGTCCCAATACAGGTTATAACCCCGGATCAGCACTAGAGGGCTCACATAATAAGCTATTCTACCTTTATGTAACTGGTTAAAGATGACAATGTGTGGTCATCGCTTCCTGCAAAGTTACTGAAAACAGTGTTAATTATAGATTTCATGTTCACAGGTCATCACTGCAGAATATTCATGAAATAGCGAACTACACCCCCGGTGTGACATCAAGCTGGGATACAATTATGGCTGAGATCTGTGTTTTCAGCTCTTTTACCGTCTACTCTGCTCACTTCGGATTTGGGTCAGGCGGAGCGTGGGAAAATCATGCAACCAAATCGCACGTGAAAGATGCGCTTCCTTTTTCCTGTCTGGCCATCAGGCGGATGATTGGTTGCACAATTCTCTTGTGATCTCCAGCAAAAGTTATCGGACTTTAATCCAAAAGCACAAACACTCCCGATTATTTTCCTTACCTGCCATTTTTGCCGGGCCAAAAACTTTTTCATCCTCTCCTTTGACAGAGTCTTTGTGCTGGAAATGGCCTTGTCCTTGATCCAAGGATGATTTAAGGCTTGTTCAGCTGTAAGACGAGACCTAGCAAACAGACCCCCGTGTGAATCTGGTGTCATCTGTATTCGATGTACTATGTTTACCTACAATATCGTCTCCACCAAAAGCGGCCATTAAAATGTGCAACCAATGTAGTCATAAAGGGGGCTTCGCTGGGCACTAATGAAGGGGAAAACAATGGTCCCCCCCTCTATATGGAAAGACTGTTACATTGGTGTCTGCTAAATTCCCTAGCTTACGAAATGGGCAGTGTCAATTGGGTATTATTTGGGCACTATACGGTACAGTTATTTGTGGTTTATTATTTGTGCACTATACGGAACGGTAATTTGTACTGAATTGTTTGGGCTTTACACGGTACAGTTATTTGTGGTGTATTATTTGGGCACTACACGGTACGGTTATTTGTGTTGCATTATTTGGGCACTATACGGTACAGTTATTTGGGAACTACACGGTACAGTTATTTGTGGTGTATTATTTGGGCACTACATGGTACGGTTATTTGTGGTGTATTATTTGGGCACTACACGGTACAGTTATTTGTGGTGAATTATTTGGGCACTACACGGTACAGTTATTTGTGGCATTATACAGTACAGTTATTTGTGGTGTATTTGTGCACTATACGGAATGGTAATTTGTACTGTATTGTTTGGGCTTTACATGGTATGGTTATTTGTGGTGTATTTGGGCACTACACAGTACAGTTATTTATTACATTATTTGGGCACTGTACAGTTATTTGTGGTGTATTTGAGCACTATACGGTACAGTTATTTGTGGTGTATTTGTGCACTATACGGAACGGTAATTTGTACTGCATTGTTTGGGCTTTACATGGTACGTTTATTTGTGGTGAATTATTTGGACACTATACGGTACAGTTATTTGTGGTGTATCTGGGCACTACACAGTACAGTTATTTGTTGCATTTTTTGGGCACTATACGGTACGGTTATTTGTGGTATTTGGGCACTGTACAGTTAGTTGTGCACTATACGGAACAGTAATTTGTATTGCATTCTTTGGGCTTTACATGGTATGGTTATTTGTGGTGTGTTATTTGGGCACTTTACTGTACAGTTATTTGTGGATTATTTGGGCACTATATAGTACGGTTATTTGTGGTGTATTTGTGCACTAGTGCACTATATGGTACGCAGGGGTGTAACTACCGGGGTAGCAGTTGCTCCGGGGCACGTGCGGTTTGGGGGGGCCCGCTCCCCGTGGCAGCTGCTACCGCGTCCGCTACCAGGGTAATGCCGCTCTTGGGCCCGCCGGCAGTGAACTTAACAGTTCACTGCGGTGGGCGCGGAGCTGCGGGGCCCGGCGCATACTACCTCTGAACGCCTGGGCACTGCGGCCCGAGAGTTCAGAGGCAGCGCTACAGGGAGGTAGCAGAACGGAGCGCCGTTCGCTCCGCTCTGCTACTTCCCCCTGCCAGTACTTTGTGGTCACGTGGGCGCACGCGGTGACGTCACATCACCGCGCCACCCGCGCTGAGCGCAGAGCCCTGCAGGAGAGCGCAGGACCGGAGCGATGGCGCATCGGGGGAGCGTGGACCGGGTAAGTAAACTATTTATATTTTACTGACCTAAGCCTGCCTGTAAGCCCCCACAGCCTGTCTATACGCCCCACAGCCTGTCTATACGCCCCACAGCCGGCCTTATAGCCCCCTAACTTGCCCTTTAGAGCCCCCTAACTTGCCCTTTATAGCCCCCTAACTTGCCCTTTATAGCCCCTAACCTGCCTGCATAGCCCCCCAGCCTGCCTGCATAGCCCCCAAAAGGCTGCCTATATAGCTCTAAGTCTGCCTGCCTGAATATCCCTATAGCTACAGTGAAGCCTGTCTGCCTATATAGCCCCCTAAAGCTTGCCTACCTATATGGCCCCTATAGCCCACCTAACCCCTGTCTACCTGTATGGCTCCCTATAGCTACCTAAACCCTGCCTGCCTACATGGGCACTCTATTGGCTACCTAAACCTTGCCTATTTAGGGCCCCATATATCCTATCTAAACCCTGCCTGCCTAAATGGACCCCATATAGCCAGGGGGGCAGGTGCTGGAAAGTCAGGATTCTAAGATATTTGTGTCTAAATCTGCAGGGACAAGTGGTCGATGTCATCATGATGGAGGTCTGGACCGGATGCAGAACAAAGGGGAAAGTCAACGACTTGTCAGAGAAACGTCACCTGTGAGTCACAAGATGTAACTACACTGTAATCCCTTATATGTCTACAGAGCCTGTGTATACTGGTGTCTACCACTATATGGTCACTGTATGGAGGTAATATACAGTCTGCAGAGCCTAGTGTTACACTGGCGGTTTATACAGCTATCAATGTGTCACTGTAATATGGTACTATATTGGTTACTTTGGTTGTGTACTGATGAGTAATAGTATAGGGGTATTATTCAGTCACTACATGTAATTTGTGGTCATGTTCTGGTGGTATAATCCAGTCCATATGTAGTAGTGTTATTGGTAATGTTGGTTTTTTGTATAGTGGATTTGTTTGGTAGCAATATAATAGTGATATGTATGGTGAGGTATTTACCCCTTGTATTATCTATATTATCTAACAGCATGTCCTGGTACATAGTCGTGGTCAGGGAGGTAGGCGAGGAGGGGGGGGGGGGGGGAGGGGGTAGGGGGCCCCATCCAAAAGTTTGCTTTGGGGCCCTGGCTTCTCTAGTTACGCCCCTGATGGTACGGTTATTTGTAGTGTATTATTTGAGCACTATATAGCCAGGTTATTTGAGGTGTATTATTTGGGCACTATATGGTATACCATAATGGTTGTCAATAGAAGATTTAGCATAGGGGACCCTCCAGGCTTAATCTAACATTGTCCTCCACTAATGTAACTTCCTAGGTTCCTATCATACTGGTCTGTAGTATTATTAATGATTGCAATTGTTCATCTGTTTATGGATTTGCATTGGTTTTATGTAGAAGGTTTTGATCTTCCAGACATCACTCCCTCCTATCGTATTAATGTAAGTTGCTTACTTCATGTTCTTCTGGAGCAGCCGTCGGATGAAGTCTTTAGCAGAGTCCGATAAGACCGCATCTGTTTCTTCATCAAATTCCCAGCTCCCAGAGGTGATGTTGCGCAATGTCTCCATGTCATTGTCACCTTGGAAAGGAGAATCTCCACTCAACCTGCAGTAATAGGAAAATGTATAATTGGAGAATGCAGAGAACATACATTTTTTAGACCAATGTTCTCCACCCAAAATGTGTCCTGAAACTACAGCTCCCAGCATCCGAGGGAGATTATGAATAGGAGCTTGTAGAATTGTCTAACGGGATAGACCAATATATTTTGACAAGAGTAACTTACAAGATGTAGCAGATCACTCCGAGGCTCCACATATCGGTGGTAAACCCAACTGGTTCAAAGGCGATCACTTCGGGTGCCACAAACTCTGCTGTGCCCTGTAACACCTTGACTGGGACTCCAGGTTCTAAAAGGCACAAAAAGAAGATCCAGAACATCCTGATCCATATATAACAGATGCACTGCTTATAATACGGGTTCTAACAGCTTTCTAGTATTATTATTTTAAAGTGCCAGGGTGCTGTACATTTGACGGAGGTTACATATACAATAGGTCCAAACAAAATACAATGGCAACACTAATTGACTAACAACTGGTACAGAGGGAGAGAGGACCTTGCCCGCGAAGGAGGGTACATTGCACGCAAAAAGTATCAGATCCGGTGCAACTAGGTGCCGACCTGACCTGGGTTTGCACAAGGAAGAGGAGGTTGGTAGTGTAAGTGTCCAGGAAGGGAGAGATTGGGGGCATAGGCCTGGTTGTTAGGAGGACGGACTGATAGAGAAGGGAGTTCAGTTGCTCACCAGTCCCTTCCCTTTACTCCACCTGCAGATCCTGCACCAGAAACATCCTTACTGCCCGTCCTCAAGAGCTGGACAGCAGAGCAAGGGATGGTTTTGCCATTGTTGGTTGCTTCACAACGGCCTGCAGTGAAGAGGTCCTGGATGGCACTAAGGTGTTTTTTTGGGGCCCATAGGGAGGTAAGGTGATCCCACCTTCGTGTAAGCGGCAGATAGTTCTCTAGTTCTCTCTAGCATTTTCTGGTACAGTGTAAGATAGGCTATCCAACACCTCTTCCAGACCATCCTCCTTGGTACTGAATGTTCTTTACAATGCTCAGAATTAGATTTTAATAATGGCCGATTGACATATTCTAGCTTAACAACCTGGGTGATAGAACGAGACCCCAACGCACTTAATGAAAAGAACGGAAAACTCCAGACCAATAACTCACACAACAGTATTGGAGTTTCCACAGAAATAAATACTAAAACTTAACTTTTATTAATATAAATAATATATGAACCCCGAATGACCCATCAGAAACCTATCCCTGTCTACATATAGATAGGAGGGAGAGAAAGAGAAAGAATACCCGTACCTATCCAAACAGTGGAGTACCTGCCCCAATAAGGGCGACTGACCCGAAACCTATCCCTAGTAGGAAAGCCCTATCATATCCCTGGATCCTGGAAAGGCAAGATAGGGGCAAAACTAGGGAGTAAACAAATAGTCCACCAATATGGCTCAAATGAGGCTCTCAAGCTGGTTAATGTAGTGCCAACAGATAAACCAAGCCATTAAACATATTGACACATTGTAAGTCTAACTTTTATTAAATGTATTAGTTTTGTCATGGTCCGGTCAGTCTAGTCTAATTTTAGTCTAGCCCTGTCCAGAAAAAAATAGCGAGTTCATTATAGGCGACATGTCCCAATACGCAAGTGCCTTTTTTTTGGTCTATTTTGCATCAAAAACACTTTTGATTCCCTATTCTCGAATATAAATGAACTGTAATAAACCAGAATTCGGCGCATTATATGCCGGACATGACATTGTAATGGGCCGAAAAAGGTGCATTAAATATAGTAGCGATGATATGCTGTGCGCCTCTATAATGCAATGCACCTCCATAGGCCCATTACATACACTAGTAATTATATGATATGCATCGCGATTTCGCAATGTAGGCGCATTAAGTTTACTATGCAAGGTATACCAGACGCCAGATTTTTGGAAAGGATTGTACTTTCAGTCACATTTTACACTGATTAAAGGCGCCTAAAATCTGCCACCATGGCGACGCCAATTTTTGGACATGTTGCTCTACGAGATTACCTACTATTTGTAAGGAGACTGCACAAGAATTTACTAAAACTGACGTGTTCCCTGTAGAATAATAAACCTGAAGCCTCTTCCAGGAGGAACAGAGAAACAGTGCAATTTGGTTATAAGAGAAGTGTTTTAGTGAATCTGTCAGATGGGTGTTACCATTCCAGTTGTCAAAAGGGCTGTGTACTTGCACAATGATTATCAATAGTGATTGGACCATATCAGACTGTGGGACACTCCCCCACCCTCCATTTGGTAACACCCATCTTGCAACTGGTAATGAATTTCTAGGAGGAATAACAGAGGAACAGCACAACACAGAGATATAAGAGAAGACGCTCCAGGATTATTATATCACAGAGAACGCAAGGATTTACTAAAAACAGACCTGTCAGGAGCAGGCACAGCTCTCTGCATTATCTGGGTGCTCCTTACACGTCAGAATCTGCACTGGTGGTCACTATGTGGTATAGTAAAGCCTCTCACCTAGTTTCCTGGCCAGACCAAAGTCAATGATCTTGACTTGTGTGTTGACTTTGCTGACACAGACGATGTTCTCAGGCTTCAGGTCCAGGTGGACAATCCCCTGCTGGTGCATGTATCCCACCCCGCTAAGAATCTGCGACATATATTCAATACTCGTGATCTCCGTGTGCTCAAAGTCATCTGCTACAATCCTCTCAAACAGCTCGCCACCTGCGATACTGGGAGACAGAGAGAGAGCGTTAAAAAACAAGAAGCCACTGCAGCAGGATTAATGAGGAAAGGAATCCGGAAAGGGGCAGGGGGGGGGGGGGGCGGGCCCCAGGACAGGACTTACTACTCCAGCACCAGGATGACCCAGCCAGGTTCCTGGAAAGCAGCGACACAATGCACCAGACGGGGATGATGGAGTTTGTTCATTAACTCGACCTCTGCCCGAGCGTTGGCGATATCTTTCTGTAGCCGGGCCTTCGAGTACTTCCCAGCGCGAATTTTTCCACTAGCTTTGTCTTGGAGCTTGTAGACTTGACCAAACTTTCCCCTAAAAGAAATGCAGATGGAAGAATCGGAAAATTGAACAGATTTAAAGGGGTGCTCCGGCTCTAAAAAATTGCTCATTAGGGGAGGTTATAGAATAGAAGAGGGAAAAAAACGTCATGTGACCACCGAGGTCTAATTGGCGGATACAGTCACGATCAGGGCTGTGGAGTCGATGCCCAGTTTGCAGGAGTCTGAGTTGGAGTTGGTATAAAATGGACCGACACCCAAAATATATTATAAATTGGTACAGTTCAATGTAGTGCCAAGAACAAGAGGATTTGGGTCTTGCCAGTGCTCCTGCTCCATATTTTCAGCCTCATCAGATGAGGAGTTTTGAAAAGTATTTGTATGCCATGGAGCAGGCAAAGCGTTGCCGCAGGGGAAAAGATTCCGCTCCCAAAGCAAACAGATTGACCAGATTTCAGCAAAATTTTTCACTTGCTTTCAAAAAAGTAGAAGAGCTCAACCGTTGATCAGACCCGATTGTGCCTTGGGCAATTCCTTTATACTCAGATTGTAAGAGATGTTACCCATGTGGTCACCGCTTTGCCCCCAACCCAAGTTAGTGTAGAGAGGCCGTTCTCTAGCCTGGAAATAATGAGATCAGATTTGAGGTCATCTATGAAGGATGATCTGATGGAGGCAATACTATTCCTCAGAACAAATTCAGAGACTGCACAAGTGTTACTCAGTACGTTTTTGTTGAAAACTTCCCCCCCCCCCCAGGTTTTTTGTGTTCTAAAGTCATATCCAATAAATATATTTTACAACAACAAGCAAAAGGTTAACAATGTTTTGAACTTTTGACTTTCAGGTTCCATATCTCTCCATCCACTACAGCTTTGAATGTGAGACCACCATCATTTTATACAAAGATGTAGTGGATGGTGAGATATGGAGCTTAAAAGTCAGAAGTTCAAAACATTGTTACCCTTTTGCTTGTCAGTGTCTGTTCTACCTAAATAGCTTGATTATTGTATCATAAGGTGATAAACAGCCTGATGTTACCATCTTACTACAGTAACGTTATCACGTAAACATGCGCCGTGTATGAGGGGGTGGGAGTCGGAGTTAGAGTCAGGGAAATTGAGGAGTCGGAGCTTTGGCTTACTGACTCCACAGCCCTGGTCACGATCAGTGCGCACGTGAATCTGCAGTGAGCACACCAGGATCACCGGCAGCGGGTTAAAAGAGGAGGAAGATGGGTAGCACAGCAGCTCAGTGGTTAGCAAGGTTTTCTTGCAGCACTGGGGTCCTGGGTTCAACGCCCACCATGGACAACATCTGCAAGAAGTTTGTAGGAGTCTCCTCCAGGTATTACGGTTTCTGCCACACTCCAAAAAACACAGATAGACTAACCTGGAATGGAGACAGGGACTGATCAGAGTAATGTCAATCTCTGTACAGCGTTGTGGAATAGAACAACACTATAGAAATACACTTTTTCCTCTTCTACTGGCTAAGGAGCAAAGGTTTTGCCACTTTTTAAAATCCCTTCTGAGGCCGGCTTGTAGAGCATGGGGAGATGGCCGCGCTTGTGCCGTTCTTCCTATTTCTATGAGAGTTATGAACATAGCCGAGCAAGTGTACTTGCGTATATTCAGAACTCCCATAGAAATGGGAAGAACTGCGCAAGTGCGGCCATCTCCCCCATACTCTACAAGTCGGCCTCAGAAGGGATTTTATAGAGTGGCAAAACCTATGCTCATTAGCCAGTTGGGGAGGGTATAAAATAAAAGAGAAGGAAGTGTATTGCATAGCATCGTTCTATTCCACAGTGCTCGTAGTGAGCCGGCCTTAGAACGGATTTTGCAAAGTAGAAAAATCCCTTGAGGGCTCTCGAGGCTGCTCTATTTATCTAACATTGTAAGGAAGAACAATTTTTCGGATATACAGCCACTAGATGGCGCAATACAACTGTCAGTTCGCTGGTGTTAGCCTTAACCAAGGCATCGGTCAGGTTACCTGCTTTATGATCACAACCATCACTAGATCACAATATAAAGAAACTAACAGCTGTGGGCTTGTGATAGGAGCTATGAATTAAAGCTCTGATGGAAAGAGTGCATTCCCTGGGCAAGGGCTGAGGAGTCGGAGAAAGTGAGGAGTCAGGAGTTGAAGCTTTGGCTTATCAACTCCACGGCTCCGCCCTGTGCCATCTATAATACTGATACCTTATGTGTAAGAGGGGATATTGCACCCACTGGAGGTACCAAGGCCTGGTTAAACGGATAATCCAAAAATGATGGCCCTTCGTAGATCTAATATTAATGGCTAGTCTTGAGGAAAAACCAATTCTCAGAATACCCCCCTTTCTCCCATGACGGTGCCGCAGCGCTTATGGAAGTGCTACACTGTCTTTAATGTTCAGATGTGCTTGTAATCGCCATAGTATAAGTAGCATTGACACAAGGTACTACAGTGGTGTCCCATTCAGGGAAACAGGATAACACTCCACTACCTTCTGCACCCCCAAAAGTGAAAAATAGGCTTATAACAGATAGTGAGCTCTTTGGAGCAGGGCCCTTAAGCCTTTTGTTTGATCTATTCTTAATGCCTTTTTTACTATAATAGTTTTTCTTCATCTGTACTCCTATCTCCTATATTGTAAACTGCTTTGGAACATGTAGGCACCATATAATAATAATTCAGCATCATTTAGAACATATTCCAGATAAGGATTGTCATGTCAGTGCTTCTATCACAAATAAACCATCTTTAGTCTCTACTTACATTCCTAACTTTTCCAGCTTAATATAAAGATCATCCACCCGGTCAGTAGTGTTTATGGAGACTTTTGTGTACTCGACGGGCTCCTCACACTCGAGGTCTCCATCTGTGAAGAAATCTTCCATAAAAATCTATTGCATGGAGATCACTGTAGCAATGCGGCTACATGCAAGTTTACATGCAGCAAATTGGTTGCAGAAATTCCTGCAATTGTTCTATTCATCTGTATAGGGCTTGGAAGAATCCAGATATTGCAAACACAAACTGGTCGGAGTAATTCTTGCAAAAAATCTGCTGCGTGTGAAGTTACCCTTGATCAAGTAGGCATAGTGAATACACAGTATATATGCAGATATTACAGCTTCTTAACTGAAGAGATTTGGACACAAAATCACATGGTCCTTCAAAGAATGCCAGAAAAAAGCCAGAAATGTCCCCATCATATTATATCATCTTTGTTGCAACATTTTTGGTAATAAAGAAATAGGAATTTGTTAGATGGACAAGCTTTGGATTGCAGGCTGGTAACACAGCAGCAGATAATATTCCCAAATTATCAACTCACAAGTGAATAGATGAAAACAAGACATAAAAGTATAGTAACAGAAAAATTATAATAAGCTTAAAATGGAACCAGTCAGGTGGTTTATGCTGTCCTGAGAGCAAGAGGGAGAGGAGCTGAGCTCTGGGATATATAGGGTTATATGATAAAGGAGAGGAACTGGGCTCAGCTACTCTCCTCTATCATATAACCCTCTATATTACAGAGCTCAGTTTCTCTCCTCTATCATATAACCCTATATATCACCGAGCTCAGCTCCTCTCCTCGATCATATAACCCTATATATCACAGAGCTCAGCTACTCTCCTCGATCATATAAACCCTTATATTACAGAGCTCAGCTTCCTCTCCTCGATCATATAACTCGATAGATCACAGAGCTCAGCTTCTCTCCACCTAAAAATTAACCCTTTAAATCAGAGCTCAGCTTCTCCCCCTCTTATATAACCCTAAAAGTATATCACAGAGCCAGTCCTCTCCACATCAATAACCCTTATATCAGAGCTCGCTCCTCTCCCTCTATCATAAAACCCCTTAATCAGAGCTCAGCTTCCCCCCTCTACATATAACCCTATAAATCAGAGCTCAGCCCCTCCCACTATCAAAAACCCCTTTTTTCACAGGCTCAGCCCTTCCTCTACATTAACCCAATTTTTCAGGCTCATCCTCTCCCTCTACTAAACCCCTACAGTATATCACAGGCTCGCCCCCCACTATCTATAACCCATTATCACAGACCAGCTTCTTCCTCTCCCTATCCCCATATATCCAGAGCCAGCTCCTCTCCTCTATCATATAACCCTATATCAAGCTCAGCTTTTCCCCCCTCTATCATATAACCCTAAAAATCAGACTCAGTTCCCTTCCCCATCAATAACCCTACGTATATACAGAGCTCATCCTCTCCATACTTAAAACCCTTTTAAATCAGGCTCGCCCTCTCCCCTATTTAAAACCCTTAAATCAGGTCAGCTTCTCTCCCTCTTCATCCCCTACAGTATTCACGAGCCCAGCCCTCCCACTATCATTCCCCCAAAATAACGGTCATCCTTTCCCCCTCTATATTTCCCTTTTAAATTTGAGTAGTCCTCCCCTCTTTAACCCTAAAATATCCGACCCATTTTCCCCACTATTTAAAACCCCTTATATAAGAGCCAGTCTTATTCCCAATTCCACGGCCCCAGTTCTCCCCTCTATCAAATCCCCTATATATCACAATCAGCCCCAAATCATAAATTTATATTCACAGAGCCTTCTCTTCCCTCTATCTTAAAAACCCTATATATCAAGAGCTCACCCCTAAATCAATCCTATATTTCACGAGCTCCCTCTCCTCGTCAATAACTCAAGAAACAGAGTCAGTTCTCTCTTCATCATTCCCCTTTTATCCAGACCAAGCTCCTCTCCTCGATCATATAAACCCATATTCACGAGCCACCCCTCCTCGATCATTTAACTCTAGACCCCAGCAAAGTTCTCCACCATCACATTTTGCTCTCAGGTAGAGCACCATAAACCACCCGACAGGTTAACGTTAAGTTTTCGTAGTACTGCGCCTTCATTGGTATGAAATCTTAGGCACTTTTACAGGTGGGAGATCACAACATACCAGACAAGATAATAAAATGCTCTTTACGATCACTTGATTTTCAGTGCGGCCAACATACCTCGAAGCTACTACCGAAGATACAAAAACTTTAAAGAAACAGGTGTCATCAGTTGGTGGATTTCATTGGTGGCACCATATTTATTAAAGCGTTGGTCCCATCTCATAATATCCTCTATGAGGTCCACTTGTTGCTCACTATGAGCCAACCTCTTAAAATGGGATGAAGGCCACTCTTGTGCAGTTCTCCTAATTACATTTCTATGGGATTTCCCAAAAATATCTGAGTGTGCGTGCTGGGTATATTTGGAGCACCTATAGAAATGAATGGGGTAGAGCTAGGCATGTGTAGCTATCTCCCTGTCTTCGGAGGATGGCACATAGTTAGCAACAAGCAGGATTTAGGAAGGATATTATGAAATGGGACAACCTCGTTCATAAAGACTCTCCACTACTTAAAAGGAGAATTTCTGAAATATGCAAATTTGTCATTAAAACATTTTTCTGCACAAGTTCATGTTGTTCTCTAGATCCGTTTGTGATCTTAAATAGGCCTCGCTTTACCAAAATTAGCAAGACTTCACTACAATGCCAGACAATGCCGTGGACAAACGTGAGAGGGTTTCTGAAGAAAGCAGCCATGTTTGATAATCCTCAAATTTAATGCATTAGATTTCCTCTTGGGCCCTGCTCCAACAGTTGTCCTCAAACACTTCTAGTAGTAGATTCTAGTCCTTAAGACCGTATTCAAAGACCCCAATCCATGGGTCTGTGGCTACACACCATTAACTCACCTCCAGTAGAAGTCATGATAACGTCAGACTCCGCTCCGGCTTCACTTACGCCATACGCATTGGTGGCACTCACTCGAAACTGGTATCGTTCTCCTGGCACCAGCCCTTCCCTCACGTGATAAGAGGTGCTAGTACAGGTGTCTGTTAGGAGCCCCCATGTGTCTTGTCCAACCTGCTTTACTTCTATACTGTATCTCAGAATGGCACTACCACCATCATAACATGGCCCCGACCAGGAGAGGGTAAGAGAGGATGGCTGCAAGGCGGAGACGAGGGGCTTCCCCGAGGGTGGAGATGGACGATCTGGAGGAAAAGTCATAAAACATTAACTCAAATAATTGAAAGAAGATGAATTAGACAAGTCAGTATCGTTAGATGGAAGTCTGATTGCAGAGAATGTGGAGCCCCAAACCCCTATGGTTACCGTATACTAGTCCAGCTATAGAATCTCTTTCCACAGAGATGGATGGGAGTATTGGAAACAGTCATGTCTGCTCACTCTGAGATTTTCATCACTTTCAATCATCATGAATAGTGTTGATCTAACTGTTGTAGAAAAGTTAAGTTCTAGTAGAACTTCTCGAATTTTTAGAACTCGAACCGAACATTGTATGGTTCGTTCGAGTAAAGTTCTAGTTCGACACGCCATTTTCAGTTTCATTTTCTGCGGCTTTCTGCCCTTTTGGTGGCCATCCAATCACCTTTCTGCACTTTTGGCGGCCATCCAATCAGTGGAGAGCAAAGAGAAGTGTCAAAAACGTTATCGCTGAGGTGTATGGATCTCATTGGCTGCTAAAATCACATGACCATGTTATATATATTTCACCGTTTTGCCTTGTGAATGCCATTTTCAGCTCACTCTCTGTACTGTCCAGACTGCTCTTAGTTAGATAGCATTTTCCTCTCCATAGACAGCAATAGTTAGGAGTTTGGTATTGCTGGCTGCATCTTTCCCACACCCAGAAGCTGTTATTTGGTGCATTTGCAGGATCACATAACCCGTAACTCTCATATACATGGATATATACACATTGCTTGAATTTGCTAAATCACACTCCGTGCCAAAAGTACAGTTTCTGCAGTTTTGGGGGTTCAGTAATTGTATACCACACCGTCTCCAAATCTATGTGTCAAAAGGGGCTTTTGCACCCCCTCAGGATGCAGGGCCCTGTAACAGCTGCACCTCCTATAGCTACGCCCCTGCTTGCAAGCTGTCCTCATCTTTTCAGTTAGCCATTGAAAGGAATGAAGTATTTTAGCCTCATTTTTTTTCTGTCACTCTTAGAGCCAAATGTTATTCCCTAAGTTGTTTCACGTGTCCAGGTTATTGTTATGGATGGTAATTCCAGCTTCTCCTCACCTGTATAGGTATAAAAATTAACCAGAACCTCTTCTCCCATTGACTTTAATGGAGGTCGAGTTCTAGTTCGAATAGAACCTCAAACCGAACTCACAAATATTCGAGGTTCTAATCGAACTAGAACTTTTTACTGCTCGCTCATCTCTAATTATGAATGGGACCATTGGAAACATTTGGAGCAACATGTTCCATGGAGAAGGACAATGCATGTTCCACCTGCCCTCGAGCCAAGAACCAGAATCTGGGGACAAATATCAATGGTCGGGCATCTTCTAACTTCCTCTGGTCTGATGGGGCACGCATGTTTAGGGTTCTAAAAATAACTCAGAAGTGGTCTTCAAGATTTTGAACTTGGATCTAGAGGATTTTGACCATTAGGTATACTTTATGAACCATATTAATAAAAAACTTATCTACGTATTTAAGACTAGAGGGCACTATTACATTCTAGAAAAAGGAGCTTATAGAAACGTATGACTATGGTGTCACTCCCCAGCTGCTTGCAATATACACACGCTATTCGGTTTGTTTTGTAGGTTACTTAAATAAAAAGTGAGGTAATCTCTGACAACCTGAAGGAATGTGTGGAGGTGGTGATGGATCAGCAGCCTGCAGAGGTGGAGACATCAAGGCTAATGGTGGTGGTGAGATAGCAGGAGGGGGATACAATGCAGTCATTTAGAAGTGCACTGTATAAATATGTCAACCCTAATACACCTCCAAAATGTCCTTCAGGCAGAGCGATCTACCTGGAAGCCAGATCGCCGCCACCCTCTCTGTTCCACACATTTTCCATCACTTGGGGGTAAAGTTTCAGTTTAGACCCCAGCCCTGTAACTAGATACTCTGGTGAAGACAGAATGGCTTCAAGGCAACTTCCTGACCATGCAATACCGGTGCCATAAGTCTGGAGCCATTGTGCCTACCTAGATCCTTGCCCAAGGCTGCCCAAACACATCACATCCGGGGCCATGTCGAAGGTATCTGTGATCGCCTTTAAAGGTATCGAAACAATGTATTCCATGGCGGAGCCATAGGAGTCTACCATGCTTGTGTCTGGCACATTAGTTTTGAACTGTGCTGTATTCCAGGTCCATATTCAACTTAAGTTTTCCCGGACAAATTCCCCATTTGCTGTATTTATGTCTCTATGTACTTTATGTTCCAGATACAAAAGCCATTAGTACTGAAATAACATGCATGCTCCTTTTAGAGTGTGTACTTAGGGGGAGTTGGCCGTCCGCTGAATATACAATAATCCAGTTACTTTAGGCTCCATTCACATTAGGTTATGGGACTACACCATAGACAGTGGGATACCGTTGTGGAGCCATAAGGGACTAGGAGGTAAAGGTAGTTTCTTTTGGACTACATTTGCCCTATGGGATGTTGGAAAATGATTATTGTACCAGACAAAAAATGTGGTAGACTACTATGGTCGCACCATGGTTTACATCAAGACTAGGAATACAGTGGTGGAGATATAGGAGACTATTTTTGGCTATGTTTGCTTTATTTGATGTTCGTATATAACTATGTGCTGGATACAAAGAGCGGTAGACTTCTACAACCCCACCACGGTATACCTGGGGACTATAACAAAGGCTTTGGAAAATGGTGGTGGAGCCATTGGAGACAAGGCAAGCTTTTTTTTTATTTTTTTATTACTAATGTTTGCGTTAAGCAATGTTGGTTTACCACTACAAAAAGTTAGGGATATTTGGCTTTTGGTTGAAATTTTAGGACGAACATTATTTCTTGAATTTTTTTTTTTTTTAGGTGAACTGAATGAACCTATCACAACTTTAGAATACACACATCCAACTGGTCAATGTTTCAGTACTTTTTGCACAACTTGGTGCTCTCTAGAGTGTCCTCAGCAGGCTGCAACAGAGATAGAGAGAGACTGGAAGAGTCACAGAAAGGCAAAGAAGTAGACGTCCTTTGGCTCCATCACACACGGAAGACCGCTTCATTGTAACCAATGCCCTGCGGACCTGGATGATGAATGCCGCACAACTCCAGGAACTAAACATGGTAAGAGGCACCAAGTGACACGTCAGACCATTCGTAACTGTTAACATCAGTGTGGTCTGCGTGCTAGACGACCGGCAAGGGTACCTAACCTGGCTAATGCATAGCGCTGTCCTTGAGGTCTCCAGCATCATTGAAGGCTTAGAGTGAATGGTCTTTCATCACTAAACAGCACTGAGGACCGCTTGTCCCTCGTCCAGCATAGATGCCCGGCGGTGTGGTCAGGTCATATGGCATGCAGACCACGCAGATGAAAATGGCTAAAAATTATCTGATGTGGCACTTGGTTGCCTCTCTCCTCCCTTAAACGTGCCTGGAGTTGTGTGGCATTCATAATCCGATTCAGCAGGGCATTGGGGCAAATTTACCTTTAAGCTCTTCGTTAGAGATCAGCAAGTTGTGCAAAAAGCACAGAACAGTCGGACACGTACATTCTAAAGTTAAGAGACGGTCTCATTTAGTTCATTTAAATAAAAAAAAAAAAAAAAAAGTCAAGAAAATTCACGTTCATCCTGAAATTTCAACCAAAAGCCAAATATCCCGAACTTTTTGTGAGTCATGTATATGTTTATGTGCTAGACAAAAAGTACCACAGTATACATGGAGATACCCATTTCAAGGTATCCCAATATGCACCTGCAACATTACGTGACTGGGGCCTAAGGGAGCTGAACAGTTCTTTATCCGGCTGAAAGTCATCCTCCCATAAACCCACACACCAAGTGGAGCATGCTATTTCAGTACCAGTAGGAAGGGACAAAGCTGCCAGAGAACACCGATAGCAGCTAAGGTCCAGTCGGAAGAAAGTACCAATTCGAATGAGAGATAGCGATCAGCCAAATAATTATTTCCCAACATGCAAAGATGTTCTGCTTGACCTAGCGTGTGTGATATTTTAATAGGAGCATTTGCACCTTTGACAAAGATAATGAATATTGATGTGGGCGCTAGGAGGTTTTTACAACATGCATTCAGTTCTTTACTAGGTCTTTTGTTCCAGAAATAGACAACAGAAAACCTTGAGTATATCATATGTACACACATAATATGAAATGCACTCTGTTCCTCAATGTGATTAATGCCCCTTGGACAAGAAAAATATACGTTATATACAGTGCATTCCACCACCCTGACTTCTGACTGCAACAATAAGAGGTCAAAGGCAAAGCCCAATGAAAATATATTGATAACGTACAGGGGCAAAACTAGAATTCATTACAAAAATCAGATGGGCCCCACCACCTAATGGACATACTAAAAACAGCAGTGTAGAAATAATCCCGCCACATATCAAGGAACCCCAATAGTAGCGCTATATAGCAGAAAACCATCTAGTTGTTACCTACATAAAGGAACAATGTTCTTGTACCGGAGTGGGTCCTCTGAACCTCTGGACCCCACAGCAGTCGCTCTAGTTATGCTCATGCTCTAAAATAAATAGGGGTCTACTGAGAGGCAGCATACTAACCCACGTCGGCCAGGCTGATGTGATGCTGTATGCTCCCGGTCTGGTCTTGGACGCACAACGTGTAATTGCCGCCGTCTTCCTCACACACTTGTCCAATCAGCAGGCTGCTCTCGGTCTCCGATGTCCGTACAGAAATTCGTGGACCATCAACAACCTTAAAAATACAGGATTATGAGAGTAGAAGACAAGAAGACTGCACAGACTTATCTATGAGCTTCCCTAATCTAGGTATAGCCGATGTCCTGTGTGTATGACAGAGGAAGGCAGATTATCACTTCACCACAGTGTCATTTCCCTTGCAATACCCTTTACAATGTGTATGCAAAGAACATAGAGCACATACCATGCAATATATGACTACACAGCTCTAATTTTAATAAGACAAACAAGAGGCGTGAAGTTCATCATTGCACCCACCAAATAATTCTAGAATAAAAATTGTGGAAATCATCATGAAGACAAGGCCCCCCCTCCACACGTGCCCATGGTAATTTATGCTACGTTTAGGCAGTGGTCACACGGCTTATTTCGCCGCGGATTGGTGCCGTAGTACGGCGCCAATCAGTCGCAGTAATTACGGTAATCCACAGTTCTCATAGAGAACAGTGGATTCCGTCGCTCCGTGGATAATGGAAGTCTATGGGGCCGGCTCGCAATTACGGTGTGAACCGGGGCTAAGGGTCAGGAGCGACCGAAAACGCGTCAGTAGGGACTTGTTTCATTGAAAGTGTTTATCCCTTGCATCATGTTTTAATACAAAAGGAAATAAAAGGAATGTTTTAATTACCAGCTCTTCAAGCAGAAGATGGCATTTCTTTTCAAGCATTGTATTTTATCCTTATACAAGTGAATGGGGCAAAGCTGCACTATCAGACATGGCAGATGGACAAGAGTGGTGCAGTTAGATGAGCGGCACTTTTTTTTTTTTTTTTTTTACTAATCCTATACAAACCCATCAGAGCTCCTGAATGCTGTACCGGGGCCAGCCCTAATTTGGTACTTTAAAGGGGTTGTCTCACTACAAGGATTGCTTTTTATATTAAGGATCTTGCAAAAACAAGTCACTTTGTAATATGTGTCCATTAACAGTGTACTACCAATTCCTAGATATCCCCTCTTGTATTGGCTGCATCAGCTCCTCAGGTCGCTATAACGACAGACCTGGTATCCTCAGCAGCTCATCACTGCTGGCCAATAGAAGACAGTAGAGCCAGTAAACACATCAATGAATTCAAAAATGAAACTGAGAAAACAGGACTGATCAATAATATATATTGCCTAGGTTTCTGAATGTACACCAGCTCAAGAACGGTGTGTGAATAAATCCTAGAAGTCAATGCATTTTCTAAAAGATAGAAGTACAGCAGCTCAGTGGTTTGTGCTGTTGCCTTGCAGCCCTGGGGATCTGGATGACGATAACAAGTAGTTTATAGGTGTTCCCTGTGTTTGCCTAGCTTTCCTCCAGTTTTCCCCACACACTAAATTCCAGATGAACCTACCCATGTGTGTTTTTTAGGATTGTGAGCCCCAACGGGGACAGGGACCAATGTGAAGAATAATCTCTGTCCAGAGCTATGGAGTAGAATAGTACCGTGTATTAAAGAGAAGACGAACCAGGACAAACTTTCCTCCTATTGATGTACAGAGGTAAAATTAAAATGGGTCATATTAAAACACAGCACCTGCTCTCAATTTTAGGTCTGGACCAGGGGCGTAACTACAAGGGTAGCAGACGTAGCAGCTGCCACGGGGCCCAGGCTCTAAGGCAGCTGCGAACACATCTACTACCCTGGTATTTCGGCTCCTGCACCCGCCGGCAGTGAACAGAACAGTTCAGTGCCTGTGGACGCGGAGCTGCGGGGCCTGGCGCATACTGCCTCTGAACGCCCGGGCTCTCTGGCCCGAGCGCTCATAGACAGGACGGCCCGCTGCCGGCGCTCCACTCTGCTAATCTGCCTGCTAGGTGCCGACCCACAGTGCTGACGTGGGCAGTGCGATGACGTCACATCATCGCGCCGCCCGTGCCGAGCACAGATTGCCTGGGAGCTGAGCTGTGAGGGATCGTGGGGCAGGTGAGTAAGGGATTTCTTTTTTTACTATTAATGAACCCTGCCTGCCTATCTATAGCCCCCCAAAGCCCTGCCTGCCTGTACATAGCCCTGCCTATATATAGGCCCCCCAAAAGTTTGCTATGGGGCCCAGACTTCTCTAGTTACGCCCCTGGTCTGGACACCATTTCTGTAGCGCACAAGACTCCTCTTACATAGGTCTACACAATTCCGCAATGCCGTCTTATGGAGGCGCTTAGGGATCGCTCAGCAAAGATGCTCAGCTGTGATTGCAAACCAACCTCGGAGGTGCATGATGAGTGTAGTGAAGGCAAGAAGGATGGGGGGAGTAGTACATAGAACTGTTAAGTCTGCTGACCATGTTTGACAGTTGCCCACCTACTGAGCGCGTGTCTCCAATATGGACAGGGAGACACTTCACATTGTCCTTACATACAGCTACAGTCACATTCAGCTCTCTGTACCGGTTTCTTGTTCCGCATCCATGAGCCGGCCAGCGGGGGTGTTCCCTGGATTAAACAGCGCAGCTCTGCCTGCTCTCCTTTCTTCACTTCTACATGGGAGAGTCCATCCAGGATCCGCAGACTTTCCCCTGTAAAGAGATTTATATTCTGCTAACTTCCATATAAAAGATTTGGTTGCTCTTCCTCCTGTTATACATGGTAATGCCAACATAACTATATACTCTATGAGGTCACGTGGTCATTACCCCAAACTCATCTCTCCCATCATCACTGTTTAGACCCCCAGTGTTCACCCTCCATGGTCCCGCAGTGATGACAGCACGTTCATGGATCACATGATGCTGCAACCAATCTCTGGACTCCGTCTGTGACCCCAGTTGTCAGCGACTGGCTGCAGCAGAATGCAATCCATTAACGTGACATTATTAGGTAGGGACTGGGAAGAATGGAGCTCGGACAGCGATGGAACGGCAATGATGTGAGAGGCAAGTATGGGTTAGTTTTCTGTCTTGACAAAATGGGAGGTGGAAGGAATTTTTTTTTTTTTTTTTTTTTTTTAAGTCTTAGAAAAACCCTTTAAAATTCCAAAAACAGGTCCCAGGTGTGCTATGGGTGACTTGTATTTAGATACATGTCTACAGCATGAAAACAATCTGCCCTGGCTGAAGAAAATCTTATCTACTACTCCAAAAAAATAACCTGGTAAAAAAACTAAAAATAAAAATGCAGAGCTCAGCTCCTCTCCTATCATATAACCCTATATATCACAGAGCTCAGCTCCTCTCCTATCATATAACCCTATATATCACAGAGCTCAGCTTCTCTCCCTTTATCATATAACCCTACATATCACAGAGCTCAGCTCCTCTCCTATCATATAACCCTATATATCACAGAGCTCAGCTCCTCTCCTTCTATCATATATCCCTATATATCACAGAGCTTAGCTTCTCTCCCTTTATCATATAACCCTATATATCAAAGAGCTAGCTCATCTCTCTAATCATATATACCTATATATCACAGAGCTCAGTCTTCTCTATCTATAAACCCTAATATATACAGAGCTCAGCTGCTCTCCCTTTATCATTTAACCCTACATATCACAGAAGCTCAGTCCTCTATCATATAACCCATATATTTCCACAGAGCTCAGCTCGTTCTCCTATATATAACCTATATATCACAGAGCTCAGCTCCTCTCCTATCATATAACCCTATATATCACAGAGCTCAGCTCCTCTCCTCTATCATATAACCCTGTATATCACAGAGCTCAGTCTCTTTCCTGAAAGAAAAAAAAATTATATATATATATATATATATATATATATATATCTCAGATAGGGTAGCATGAAGCTCCTGACAGGTTCTATTTAAAGATTGTTATCCCTTCATGGCAGTGGTTATTAGGGCATATACATTTGGGCTCTCCATAGAAGTACCCATTGCATACTTTCTCATCACATAAGCCTCCATATACTGCTGGATCTCCTCACTTAGAACCAATCCCCCTTAGAATGGCTAGCACACAAGACTAACAGGTGTATTTCCCAGACAAATCTTACCCCAATAATAATAATAATCTTTATTTATATAGAGCCAACATATTCAGCAGCACTTTACAATTTTGAGGGTGTAGGTGCAGACAAAAACAAAACAAAAAATAACAAAACATAAAGTGCACAAATAAAAGCTACTTACAGATGAAACACAAGGTGAGAGGGCCCTATTAGGTTGTATGGGTGAGACGAAGGGTAAGAAGTGCTAGATTTACAATGGTCCAGCCATGTGACATAAATATGGGGTTGTTTTATGTAGAATTCGGATGGACCTGCCACCCAGACAGTACCTCTATATACAGTTAAGTGCCGAAAATGAGTGCGCTGGCGGGTGATGAGCCATTAGGGATTCTGGTACGCCAGAGTGAGAAGTTAAAAGCCCTGAATATCTAGATTTTGTGCAAAGCTTACAGGTAATAATAATAATGGTAAATCTATGATAACAGCAGAACATGAGATCGGAACATACCTGATTTGTGAGGCTTCCTCTTTGGAGAAACTGGTTCTAGAATACACAAACCATCAACTAAGGTTATTCCAAAGAAATTACTTAAATAGAAGAAATAATCAACACATTTTGAGTAATAGTAACCAAGTAAACAATCCGTGTAAATGGGAGGTTAAATCATTAGTCTTTCAGCTCCATAAAAATCTATAGCTCTTATTCCACATTTCTCCGAATGGATAATTGGAACTACTATAGCACGTCTATCACTACCAATATGGATAGGTCAACCATACAATTCCTATGATGTCCGAGCTTTTTGATTTTCACAGCGCCTCTCACAAATGATGAAGCATATGCTTTGAGAGAGTAGCTTTTCTGGCGTATCCAACTGGATGCCCAACGAATAATAGGAAAGGGCCTTAAAGGGGTTGTCTCACTACAAGGATCGCTGCTTTTTATGTTAAAGATCTTGCAAAAACAAGTCACTTTGTAATATGTGTCCATTAACAGGGTCCTACCTACTCTGAGATATCCCCTCTTGTATGGGCTGCATCAGCTTCTCAGGCCGCTATAGCTACAGACCCGCTTCATCTCTCATGATAGGCTGCCAGCACTGGTCGCTATAGCTACAGACCTGGTGTCCTCAACTGCAGCCTAGTAGAAGCCAGTAAACACGCCACTGAACTCAAAAATGAAACCGAGAAAACAGGACTAAGGTAAGATGAATCAATGTAGTGAGACAACCACTTTAAGGTGTGAGCAACAATCTTTTGACTACAAATCGATAAATCGGATTCCAAAAATTCATACAATGAGGTCAGTTTCCTTGTTATATACAGTTATTGTATCCAATGCAAGGGTCACTGATAATGCACGGAAATAAATTCCTACCATGATGTAGAAGATGTAGCCAGACAGCGCAACTTGGAGCCCCTAAGCCCAAAGCAAAGTCTGTAACGGTCTCCACCTACCATGTGCCAGTAATAACACTAGCGTCTGTGGGTCCATCAGGCACCAGGTCATGCCCGCTATCTCTGAACCCCGCTTAGTCAGTTAAATTGAATCTGAATAAAAGGACCTCAAGAACAGTAAAAAGTTCTTAGTAGGACCTTAAGGTGGGACGGTATGCTTGTTGAAAACTAAAGGTCCTAAAATTTAGGGATTAAAACAAAAAAGGCACCATAACAACCTGTGCCAATGGACCTACCGAATGGTACTCCGGTTTTTAGAAGGAGAGAGGGGGGGGGGGGGGGAAGTAACTAGATGGTTTAAGTGGAAGCAATGTTATAACCATCTTTATAGAGTATTTTAAACTCTTCTCCATAGGGAATGTTCACACGGTGTGTTCAATACGTGAATCCATTTTAGATGCGCGTTTGGATCCGTGCTTCGGACCCTAGACCCAAACACGCATCTAACAATGTGCAGTGTTATTTTCCATTGCTTTCAATGTAAAACACGCATTGGCGTTTAGACAAGTGATCGCCGATGTGCGTTTACCTGCGTTTTTCTGATGCGTCTTTCGGATCCGTACAAAGTATTGTCATGTCAATTTTTGATCCGGAAGACGCAGCAGGAGCCCTATTTAAAACTATGGGGTGCGATCCTGCTGCAGCCAAAACGCATCCAAACCCGCACCTTTGTGTTGGATGCATTTTACGCAGCGCTTTTGAAGGCACTTTTGGGATTGAAAAAGTATCCCCAAAAAAATATCCAAAAACGTATTGAACACGCCGTGTGGACATCCCTTAAGAGTAGTTGAACTGCATATACTTTTACAATCAAATCATCATATTCACCTTGTAATTGACAGGTCCCCCAATCGGAATCAGCTCAAAGTTTCTCTGTATTTGTAAATCACTGAGGCCTCAAATCATGTAGCTGATCTAACGTAATCATTACCCCCCTCCAAAAAAAAAAAAAATTTAGGTAAGAGATGAAAAGGCCAGTCAGAAGTCTTTTTAAAAAAAGACCAATTCAAATGTCACAGTCTATGCAATTTGTAATTTAAAAAATGCAAGTTCTCATACAATGTTGACATTCATGCAATGGACACCGCAATTGAGATAATTGGAGGAAAGAGAAACAGAAGTAAAGATGAGGAAGAGAAAAAAAACAAAACAAAACACCCCTCCCTCTGGGATTCAATGTCTCCTCTGCAACCAGGTTTGGTATTGGCTAACCATTATGATCAGGTAACACCTCCACAGATGACAAAAAAAAATAACTAAAGTTTTTGCTTTCTGTTAATACAAACACCAATCATTTACATACAAGCTACTGGCTACAGTCAAAGTCCAAAAATGTCAAAGTCCAAAAGAAACAACAGGCTCTTCAATAGATCAGGGGCTGGTGGAGAAAGGCGACCTTTGGAATATTTGGCATTCTAAATTTCCTAGGTCATAGGCAGATATAGAAAATTTGTGATGTTAAAAGATCAGGCAGCACATCACCGTGTAATCCAACTTATCAGAAGGAGAAAGTACATGGTTCAAGCGCAGCTATACGACTATTAAAGATGAAAAGGCAAGGCACAGGTCTGACTGTGGTGTAAGGTTTTAGTGGTCAGGTAGCTTTAACAGGTCATGGACAGGGACACTTTCATTGTGTAAGGATGGTCAGATTGGGGGTGAAACACTGGGGCTACACTTCAATTGTACAATAAAGAGTGTTATCCAGAGTAAAAGAATTTTTATAGAATATCGATCTCATAGTTTGACACTATAGAGGGTGCAGGGGTAGCAGTCGCTACCGGGCTCTGCAGCCTGAGGGGGCCCAAAAGCCCTTCTGCCACATAAGGAGACACCAGCATTATAATTAGCACATAATAGTTGGGGCCCGATTTACCTTTTTGTATTGGGGCCCAAGAGCTTCAAGTTATGCCTTTGATTCGGGACCTTTGGAACATAATTTTATCACTTTTTCTGCATTTCTATATCAGCTGCTTTTGCCCAGAAAAAGAACTACCGAGTTTCTCATCAACACAGGAAAGCAGATGTGTGGAGCAAAGGTGACGCAGCACCACCCCTTCAGTCCTATTCCCAACTTACTGTAAAAAGTTAGGAAACGGGGGTGTGCACCAAGGCATTGGACATTATCTGTAACATTCATACAATTCCGATCACCTTTCAGCAGCATTGACCATTTAGCAGAAAGGTGGCCTCTCCTCTCCTGGCAACCCTTGCTAGTTCATTATCTGTCTAAAGTAAGTTTTACAGCTTTGCATTAATAATAATTTTATATAGCGGCAACATATTCCGCAGCACTTTACAATTTAGAGGGTATAAGTCCAGACAAAAACCAAAACATTACACAGTAAAAAGCTACTTACAGATCAGACACAAGGTGTGAGGGACCTGCCCATAAGAGCTGACAATCTAGGCGGATGAGACGAAGGGTGAGAAGTGCTTGGTTTACAATGGACCAGCCAGGTTTCATAAATAGGAGGTGGTTTGCATAAAAAGTGGATGAAACTGCCACCCAGACAGTACATCTATATACAGATAAGTGCCTGTGGGCCCAACTGCAGGGAGTGACAGAATGTGGGGGGTTAGCAATTAGGAATCTTGGTAGGGCTGCCTAAGAAGATATAGTTTTAAGTGCATCCTGAAAATACGAGTGTTAAAGGTTTTCATATGGAGTAGTGTGTTCCAGAGAACTGGTGTCACACGTGTAACATAGTGGAGACGGTCACGGGAGGTTTGAATGATTGAGGCATGTAATCTAAGATCAGCAGAACAGAGAGACCAGGGTAGAATGGTAGACAGAGATGAGGGAGGAGATGTAGGGGGTGCAGCGCTGTTGAGAGCTTTATGGGTGAGAGTGAGGAGTTTATGTTGTATCCTGTACTGAATGGGCAACCAGTGCAGCGAGTGACACAGGGTAGAAGCATCAGTATAGCAGCTGGAAAGAAAGACAAGCCTGGCTGCTGCGTTCAGGACAGATTGGAGAGGGGAGAGTTTACAGAGTGGGAGACCGATAAGCAGGGAGTTACACTAGTCAAGACGAAAACATTCTGGGTTAGGTCATGTGTACACCAAACACAATCTATAAACAAACATAGAAAACTAAAAACATGCCAGACTAAGGGCTGGTTCACACGGATTATTCAAGCCGTAATTGCGGGACGGATTCCACCCGCAATTACGGCTTGAATAAGGGGCGGGGCCGGAGGTGGGGGCGCAGCTCGCCAGCCCCATAGACATGCATTATCCACGGCGCGTATTCGCCGAGCGAGGAGGAGAGACGTAATCCATAGTTCTCTATGAGAACTGTGGATTGCCGTAATGGCTGGGACGGATTGCAGCGCAGTACGGCGCGCAATACGGCTGCAATCAGTCCCTGAAATAAGCCGTGTGAACGGCCCCTAAAGAGCTGCGTATAGCTAAATCTGACCCTAGATCAGGGATAAAACTGCCCAACATGGCTGATTTTAACTCCGTCCTCCTGATCAATATATTCTCCATGTTCTCTTGTCCAAATCATCTTAGAAAGGAACATGTCAGGTGGGTTTTGCTACTCTATCAAAAAGATTCTAAATGATAAACCTAGACAAGTCATCCCTGGTAGAAGTCAACATGGAAGCCATCCAGTGCATTGTTGTGATTACACAGGAACAGGGCATTATCTGACGCCACATCCCAGTGTATGTATCTTGTGTTCCCAGGAAATTTCTCAGTATTCATTTCACGCATTGTGGGTAATAATAATAATGGATATTACACATTGCTCGCTCAATAATCTACATATCTTATTCAAGAAGAGCATATGACTTCATGGTATTACCACATGAGAAGCATTTGTTGTTCTGCACCAGGGTGCGACGCCATGAAATAATATAATTAACTCCCAGGAAAATATTCTGTAATTAAATGAAAACATATCCATCACACAACGCACATGAGCGACAGCCCTTGGGGAACAAAATATTTATTGATCCAACCAATTGCAGATAGAAAGCGTGTGAATATCTGGTAGACAGTGTGCCAGTCGTCAATGCAGTCTATGGCCTCAAACGGTGGCTCTACATCAGGGGTTCCCGAACTCCAGTCCTCACGCCCCACCAACAGGTCATGTTTTCTGGCTTTCCTTAGCATTGCATGGGTGATATAATTATAGTCAGTGCATTCTATGGGAGATCCTGAAAACATGACCTGTTGGTGGGGCGCAAGGACTGAAGTTTGGGAACCCCTGCTCTATAGCCAAAGCAAAACTACAACTCCCAGCATTCCCTGACCGCTGCATTCTTCCAAGAATAGTTGGAGAGCCCCATGCTAGAGAATAACAATGTTTACGTCCATACATATAAGCCATATTTTCACTAGGCTACCCTTCCTAATGAGGAACCTCCATACCACCTGTGTTTAAACCCATTCAATGTGCTTCTGCATCAGCTACAGGTATAGGAGATTAAAGGGGTGTTCTCACTACATTGATTCATCTTACCTCAGTCCTGTTTTCTTGTTTTCATTTTGAATTCAGGGGCGTGTTTACTGGCTTCTACTAGGCTGCAGTAGAAGCCAGGTCTGTAGCTATAGCAACCAGTGCTGGCAGCCTATCAGGAGAGATCACACAGGTCTGTAGCTATAGAGACCTGACGAGCTGATGCAGCCCATACAAGAGGAGATAGCTAGGAATAGGTCAGACACTGTTAAATGACATATATTGCAAAGAGACTTGTTTTTGCTAAATTTTTAAAATAAAAAGCAATCCTTGTAGTGAGACAACCCCTTTAAACCCATTCAATGTGCTTCTGCATCAGCTACAAGTATAGGAGATTAATGCATAAAATAGAAGATATTACATGGTTTCTACAGGAATGCCATCATATGTTGATATGTAAGGCCATGTTCACACGACTTATTCAAGCCGTAATTGCGGGCCGGATTTCGGCCGCAGTTACGGCTTGAATAAGGGGCGAGACGGGGGCGCGGCGGGGGAGCTGCTCGCCGGCCCCATAGACATCGCATTATTTACGCCATGTACGCGCCGTAAATAATGTGCATGTCACTTTCTCACCCCGCGGAGGATTCGCCGAGCGGGGATGAGCGACGGAATCCACAGTTCTCATAGAGAACTGTGGATTACCGTAATGACTGGGACGGCTTCCAGCCGTACTGCAGCGCACATCCGGCGCGCAGTACGGCTCCAATCCGCGGCGAACTAAGCCGTGTGAACGGGGCCTAAGGAGGAGAAAGACTAAACACCGGATCACAAATCCAGAGTTAAAGGGTTATTACGATTATATATAGATTTACAACATATCTATGGATATGCTCAAAATGTGGGATAGGTTTGGGTCCTTGGAGGCAAGATATGCACCAGTTTCCAGAAATAGGGTAGACTGGGGATCTTGGTTAAGGTGCTCAGTGGGAAAGGATACATTCACAACTAATATAGAATTCAGGGAACACCTTGGATATGATGCAAAAAAATTGTGGAATATGGATAACAAATTCAGAGACCATATATAGCGACTTGTGACTTACAACAGATGATCACTTGGTTGAGCCACTCTCAGTTCTGCATATTGGAGGTAGATAGATAGGGAGCGCCAGTTTTCAGAACCAACGTTTCAGCATTGAATAGACTTCGGCGGATACATCAAGCAATGGAGAGGAAGATGAGAGGACTGTGGCCACAGCATTGATCCTGGAGGAGGTGAGAACACGTCTCCAGAAATCGGGTCCCCAGACCTGACTAGTGCGATGGCCACTAACCAGGACATTTAGTCTGGGAACAAGTGGAGAGGTCACTGTACTTTATGGACCAAAACAAGGTTGGGTGACTCGCACCTATCTGGGAAATGGGCTGACAAAATTGTCGCCTTTCCATTTTGTTCTATGGGAGTTCTGAGTACAGGTAAGCGGTGTGTCTGGCTGTACTGGCAGCTCCCATAGAATGGAGAGCCAGCACAAGTGTGACTGACCAGCTCTCCATTCTGAGCCAACACTTTCGGGAGGCCCATTCCCGAGATAGGTGGAACCCGCACCTATCAGACTTTAATGACATATCTTGGCATTATGCCATCAAAGCCTATGGAGGGAACAACCATTTAAAGGGAACCTGTCAACATAGGCTATGCCCCCCTTGCTGAGGACAGGCCAAGCTAGTGTCAGACCTGCTGTTTCCAGTGCTGTGTCCCTTATTCTGTAAGATGCTGTAGTTTTAGAGTATTTAAAGGGGTTGTCTCACTACAAAGATTAGCTTTCAATATGTTGGGAACAATAAATGAAGACTTTTTCCAAATAGATTGCTTTGTTCATCTTTGTTAAGGAGCTACAAATTATTTTATCACCTTCTTTGGGCTCTCAGGTTTCCCAAGTGACCGACCTGTGTACTTCTTATCCCCTGCTGTTTGTTCTATCTAATAGCAGGGAGTGATGTAATTACACAGGTCACAGCAGGCAGTGACAGCTTGTGTGTTATATGATCTTTCAGACAAAAGACAATTGTAAAAGTAATTACTCTCCCGACCTCAGAGAAGGTAATTTATTAAATCTAGACTAATAAGCAGATGTCTGAATACATGGAGCTCATATGCCAATTACAGACAGCTTGACCAGATTTGTCACAGTTGAATCCAGCTTTCTATGAACGGCACAGATCTCCCTTCTATGCAGGAGAGTTAGGCACCGAGACACAACTGTGCTGTTTTCTGATTGTAGAATTTGCTGCAGTGTGTTTCTGTTAGGTGTGCAGAGAGAAATTGCTACGGCCCCTGAGTCAGGCAGGGATCGACACAAATTGTGCTGTTTCCTTATTGTAGAAGCCCTGCAGTGTTATGGCTGTGCAGAGTGAAAATGTGCTGGTCCCTTACTTTGAGTGAAAGGCAGGAATGCAAGCTCAGTGAATACAGCCGACTGGGGGCGGAACAGAATGTAAATGAGCTCTCAGCTAGTTAAATACAAGGAGGAGGGATCCGACCAGGACTGGAGATCAGTGTAAACAGAAGATAAGGAAAACTGTGAATACAAGACAGCTTTGCTAATGACATCTAATTGCAAAGTTACTTGTTTTCACTGTCCCCTTATTCTGAAGAACATTTAATGAAATGATACAACCCCTTTAATGCTCAAATCTGGCAGTTTTCAGCCAGAAAAGTCATGTAAAAAAAAAAAAAAAAGTCCTTTTCTTTCATGCCCCACCCACCTCACAACTGATTATCTATTACTTTGAATAGGTAGAAACATGTGAATAACTGCCAGAGGGGAGGTGCTAGACTTGGGTGGGCAGGGCCAACACCTACTCATGAATAAGCTGGACTCTTTCTGGCTGAAAACTTCCAGATTTAAGCATTAAATACTCTAAAACTCCAGCATCTTACAGAATAAGGGACACAGCGCTGGAAACAGCAGGTCTGACGCTAGCTTGTGCTGTCCTCAACAAGGGGGGCATAATCTATGTGACAGGTTTTTTTTAAATATTAGCGTATGCTCACACGGTGTCTTTGCTTACTTCGTCATGTAGTTATGCTGCAATACGCCCTGAAAATATGGTAATTCATAGCGCTCATTGAGAGCGACGATTACAAGTCTCTAGGAGCTGACTCAGAGCATTTTAGAAGTATGCGCAGGCCAGCACTTACTTTTAAAAACGCCCGCCGTACAGCGGCGTATGCATTAAACGTCATTATATGCCTTGAAGATGCCGCCTGAACATAGTTACTCACCCTAAGGGCTGATTCACACAAAGCCACATGCATGGGCCCGGTATGTCTCTAGGGTAGAATATGTCTAAGGCCAACTTCACATCTGCCGCCGTTGGAAGCCTCTGTCGTGGTGGTGACACCGGATACATTTCATGGCAGGCACCAAGAGAGAGTCTGACATGAGGGCTAGGCCAAGGTATTCTGGTGCCCTAGGCAAATAAGGCATGTAGTGCCCCCACCCAATATAAAATTCAGCCCACTCCATACCTCTTTGCACCCCATTCCTGTCTGGGATGAAGTGGAGCCCTAGACGACCGCCTACCTGTCACCCCGGCCCCGTCTAACAGACCCCATTTACTATAATAGGGTCTTTCAGTTTTCCATCATCATCATTTTCATGTGAAAAACTTGCGTTGTATGCTGCACTAATTTTTCCCCGAGATCTGCGACGTTGGCTCCAAAATGGAACTTCCAATGCAGATATGAGTCAGCAGGGGGTGGAACATGGCACTATTATTTTTTGCAATATGGAACCACACACTGCAAGCCTCCATATAAAATAGTGCCCAGAGTGGCTCTAAATGCAGTTTAATTGATCTGTACAACACTGCTGAATCTAGGGGGAGGTAAAGGGGTGCTCCTAGAGAGGACATACAGAATTGGTACTTTTTCCTGCAAGTAGGGACAACTATTCTATTTTTTACCTTGCTACTCTTTCTCCGTGTATTCTCGATGCACTATTAAGTGATCTATAATTATGCACTGTCCTTTTCCTATTGCATTTGTTCCCTCCCCATTTTTATCTTGTTTTTATAAAATTCTTTTAAAAAAACCAAACTATTTTTCTATATATTTTTATCACTTAAATTAAGGTTTTTGATTTTGTATTCTGGTAGTCTTGATGTAGGACTAATTACTTTTGATCAGTTGTATTTAGTAATGCATAGCATAGCAGTCCAGTATGTTAGGAATATTTTTTGCACACACAGACGCAAAAAAATAAAATAAAATTTGTTTTCTGGACAATTTTCCCCCTTTAAACCACTGGAAGCCATACAGATACACCGTGCCCCCATAAACTTACCAGTGACCTTTCTTACCATATGTAATAGTTACAGTAAATCCCACCAGCACAATCTCCCACATATACCACACACTCACCTTTAGATGGACTGCTGCCAATGGACTCTGAGCGGAAGGACACAGACGGAGAATGGCCAATGCTGCTCTTCTTGTGAGGGGATTCGAGTGCAGAAGAAGACAGTCTCTTTTCTTCTCTTTCTCTGTTCTCCCAAACTATGAGAAGCAACAGGAGAGTCAATTTACACTGGATTTAGTATTTTCATCTCTTTTATGCACAGCACAAAATATTTTATGGCGAGCCTTTAGGCCTCGTTCACACGGCTTAAAATGGGACGGATTGCAGCCGTACTGTGCACCGTATTTGCGCTGCAGTACGGCTCCAATCCTACCCAGTAACTACGGTAATCCATAGTTCTCAGAGAACTATGGATTCCGCCTCTTCTCCCCGCTTGGCGAATCCGCCGCGGGGGGAGAAAGTGACATGCACATTATTCACAGCGTGTACGCGCCGTGAATAATGAGAGTCTATGGGGCCGGCGCGCTGCTGCCCCCCCCCGCCCCCGCTGCTCGGCTGCCGGCGTAAATGCGGGGCGAAATCCGGCCCCGCCATGACGCCGGCAATAAGCCGTGTGAACATTGCCATACTGTTGCAAATGAGCAAACCTTAGCTTGTCAATTTAAAAGTTTGCTACGGGCGATAACTTTTCTTGAAGCTAACTGAATAGATTTGACGGTTAGCTTTTAAAGAGTGTTAGCTCTACTACTCTGACCGACTACTCTTCAAATCTTATCAAATATATTCAGTTAGCATCTAAAAGGGATTACCTGATTTATTCTGCATTCATTTTCATCACCAACGTAAAGGAAACCAGTCAGGTGGTTTGTGCTACAATATCGGAGAGCAGAGTGTGATAGAGGGAGAGAAGCAGAGTTCTGTGATATATAGGATTATATGATAGAGGAGAGGCGCTGTGCTCTGTGATATATAGGGTTATATGATAGAAGAGAGGAGCTGAGCTCTGTGATATATAGGGTTATATGATGGAGGGAGAGGAGCTGAGCTCTGTGATATATAGGGTTATTGATAGGGAGAGAGCTGAGCTCTGATATATAGGGTAATGATGAGGGAGAGAGCTGAGCTCTGTGATATATAGGGTTATATGATAGAGGGAAAGGAGCTGAGCTCTGTGATATATAGGGTTATATGATAGAAGGAAGGAGCTGAGCTCTGTGATATATAGGGTTATATATAGAGGAAGGGCTGAGTTGTATATATGGTTATAGATAGAGGAGAGGAGCTGAGCTCTGTGATATATAGGGTTATATGATAGAGGAGGAGCTGAGCTCTGTGATATATGGTTTTTTGAGGGAGCTGAGCTCTGTGATATATAGGGTTATATGATAGGGAGAGGAGCTCTTAATTTAGGGATATGTCAGGGGAGGCTGAGTTCTGTGATATATAGGGTTATATGATTTGAGGCGGAATTCCTACTATATAGCCCAATATAGAGCAGAGCTCAGCTTCTTTCCTCTATCATGCAACAATCCACTGCTTCTAAAACTACAATCATTTTATAGTCTATGGCCCTTCCGAAATCTGTGTAGTGTAGCACTTAACCCCTTCAGCATTGCAGTGCAAGCATAACATTGTAGCCTCACGACATTATAATACTGCATTTACAGGTTCACCTAGAGGGTCAGTAATACGGTACACAACATACAGGTATCATACTCTAATCCAATGCAGACATATCAGTGCAATTTACAATATAGCAGTGTACCCATGCTCTGGTACACTACACCTCTATCACATGCTCCTGTCACAAAGGGCAACATAAACCACCTGACAGGTTTCTTTTAAGTCTTCCGAGAAATTCTTACTTTGCACCTTATAATATTCCTATTATATAGTGTATGCTCCATCACAAGGTACAAAGTGGGTGATTGGTGAAGACAGAGGCACAGTAGTCTGTTCTATCTATATCTGTCTATGTGTAGCACTGGGGTCTTGGCTTCAGATTCAACCAATGGAAACGCCACATGAATCTGTATGTTCTTTCCATATTGGTGCGAGTTTCCTTTGTCTTTTTCAGTTTCCTGCCATACCCAAAAACAGAAGTCAATTGGCTTTCTCTTTTTGAGATAGTGGATTAGGAGCCCAATGGGGTCAAGTACTGGGTGCACATTGCTGCAAAATATGTTGGCTGCAGGGGCATCATCTCAGCTCCCACAAGAGTTTAATTATTAAGAGGTCCCCCATGTCCACTAACATATAACACAAATGTCAGGCGAATATTTGATTTATGACATAGGGTTTATGATAAACCCCGTAAGTGATTACAGGAGATGCATAGTTTATAAAGACCAAAACTCCCAATCTAATACATTACCTTTTGTGGTTGTGGCTTTGACCCTCTCGGTCTCTGTGGTGATGGTAGTATTAGGGCAGCTTCCTGGTTGAGGTGCCTCTTGCACAGTAGGGAGTGGTCCGTCATTAACCAGCCGTCTGGTAGCTTAAAAAAAAAAAAAAAAAAAATCTAGGAGGTCAAAGCCTGAAACTTCAGATAGTAAAGTGCTATGTTCCCAGTCTAGTATACGGGACACAAATATGTATCTCCCTAATGGACTTTATTATGTGCAACTAACCTGAATGCCCTGAGGGAAGGAAATTCTCAAGGTGGGGGGTACAGAAGTGTGAGGAGCAAAGCAAACATGTGCAGGGACTAGAAAGCAAGCAACATAAGTTGCTGGTGAGGTCACTTGAGCTATAACAATAAGAAACTGCATGAGGTTCCTTTATTCATTCCGGCAGTCGCTGTAAAATATGAACATAGTGCAAACAAATATCCAGTAACGATAAGAAAAAAAAAAAAAAAAAAATGGATCTTGGCAAAGCTCTGTTCTTCCTGTACTGCTCTTTTCCCAAGCACTGGGGAGTAATATCATTGTAGTCAAACTAGAGGTGCATGTTTCTTTACAGGCCTTTAAATATTACAGGACAGTAACGACCACACCCCCCCCCCCCCCCTTTTTTTTTTTTTTTTTTTTTTTTTTAAAGAAGGGTCATCTGACTGTTTAATGGACCATAGTTTGTGCTGTTGCTTGGACCCTAAGCGGTCAGCAATAATCCATAGGGACAATCTCATTTCTAAATTCAGATTTCACACAGGGTTCTGAATGCGCCGCAACATGCCAGCACAGTGCGTACTTCTAAAATGCTCTGTGCAGTCTTATATAGACATTCACTTTCCCCGGCATATAAGGGTATGTTCACACCAGAGGCGTAACTTGAAGCTCCGGGCCCTAGTGCAAAAAGTGAAATGGGCCCCTCCCACAATTACCATGCACCATTTACAATTCTGGTGTCTCCTTATGTGGCAGAAAGGCTTTTGGGCCCACTCAGGCTGCAGAGCCCGGTAGCGACTGCTACCTCTGCACCCCCTGTAGCTACGCCCCTGGTTCACAAAGCATATTTGTGGAGAGTATTTCAGAACGGAATTGCGCCATAATTTGCCCAAATTATGTCTTGCAAATATGGTAATTCCAATTTCCAGATCTACTTCTCGTTATGAATTTTTGTGATCAAATTTGAAATAATCCATAGGGGAAAGAAGGACTTACCTGGAGCCCACTGAAAATGAGCCGACTGTTTAGTATGTCCAGAGGTCAGGTTCTCTAGAGAGTGAAATGTTTTTTGTTGCCGCTGACTAATAGAATTGGAATATATACACATGGTTGACCCCCAACTGTGTAGCCCAAACCACCTTTTCAAGAGCAGATTTACATGTCCAGTAATGTTGCGACTATGGTCTTAGAGTTGCATCAAAGGACAAATTAAGTGTGAAAACTGAACTAAAACGTCTTGATGGAATAGGACACCCAGCAGAGATGATTTCTCTCTAAATACATCCAGACACGTCCCATAAAGTCCTCAGTGCGTGCCTGCGTCTGATAATCCCCATTGATTGCAAAAACGAAGGGGCTGAAGCGCTCCTGGAATTCGTGCATCACCTCGTCATCTGAAGATCTTTGGATTTCCAGGGGTTGTGGGGATTTTCCTTTTACTCCAAAGGAACGGTTTATTGCAGTGAACAAAGAAATTCCAATCCAAAGATCTCCAAGAGACAAAGGGACAGTAGACAATCAAGGAGTCTTCCCTTCCCAATAAAAAAGAAAAAAAAAAAAAAAAAAAGACAAAAAGGCCCCGTTGGCCGAAACATCGCACCCTGGGAATGTTCTACTGATGTATCCAAAACCCCACATGGAGAGTTAACTTCTTTGTTGCAATTGTTAAAGGGAATCTGTTGCCATTTTTTTTTAACTTATTATAACAAGACCCTGATCCATATAATTTTTTTCTCTAGCCATTTTTATTTTTCTATTGTAGATTTTTCAATTCAATGTTCTATATAGGATTATGGGGGCGGCCACCCTGCTGAATGGAGACTGACAATCACTTGTTGTCACTATTCCTCTCGCCTTCTTCGGTGGGCAGACTCGCGCACCCCTGGATACCCCTTCCCTTTCCCCCCTCTTTTCCTTTTTTTTTTTTTTTTCCTTTTCCCCACTCCTCCAGGGTGTTACAAGCATCATATATGAGTATATTAGATTTAACGAAAAGGAACTGCCTTATTCCTAACATTATCTGCTTGATGTCTGACTCTTATAGCAATGTCTATTAGGTTCTGAACATGTTCGAAACTCTGCTCTTTGTTCTATAATTTTTGTCCGGCATGGCATGCTATTTATATGCAGATCTCATATTTACAGACTGCATAAGATGCTTTTCTATTCTCCCTCATATCCACCCTTTCCCCATGTATCCCCTTCCCCACTCCACCCTGATTCTCCCTTTGTTGCTCCCCGTTGTTGGGGTATTTTTTTGTTTGTACCTATTAATCTGAAAGCACTAATAAAAATAACGTTTAAAAAAAAAAAAAAAAAAAAAAGGATTATGGGGGCGGCCATCTTGCCTGCACTGCCTTCAACAGCATTTAGAGAGATGCTTTACAGCAGCTTCATGGACATAGGAGCCTGTGAACAGGAGCAGACCCATTGACTTCTACAGCAGAGTATACTAGGCATGCTCTGTGACCTGGGAAGAAGGTGATTTTGTGACATCTCCTATTGTGACTGGTGGATCCTGTGTTCTCCATACATATTTGTGTCACCTTTCAGTGTAACCCTGCTTGTGCTGATATTGAGGAGACTGCTGAAAATCTCTCTCTACAGAACAGGAAGTGCCAGACTATTATTTGGCCTAGTGGCCAAAGTGAAAACTGGAGGACTTAAGAATTTTTATAAAATATTGGCAGTGATGTGGAAAATTAAAAAACAATACACACACCAAAAATTCAGAGAAAATGTATTTAACATAAAAATGGGAGTTAAACAATAGGTTATTTTTTCATGACATAATCTCTTTAAATATCCCACTTCAGCCATCTAAAGGTGTGCCCTGGATTCTCTTCATAATATATACATACATATACACATATTCATTTTTAAGGTTCTCACCATTGGAGGCTGTGGTAAGAATTGGCACTGGGGATTTAACTCTTCGTACACTCAGTTCACCTCCGTTCTGAGGGCAAAGCTCAAATGTGACAGTCAAGAATTTCTCAGTGGTTTTAACCACTTGGAGGTTGCAGGACATCTTTCCTGGGGTCACGTTCATTTCAGACACTGCATAAGAAAGAGCAGGAGGTTAGGACACATCTCCTGTGACACAGGCATGTGGTCTGATATCAGTAAATCTACCGACACAGGAACAGAGCAGACAGTTCTGCAATTTGATAAAAGCCTCATAGCCTTGTGGTATAAAACTGGTCAGTCACAAATTTCTCAGGTTGGGTGATGCCAAAAAGCCGGTATTACGAGGTTTTGTTAGATGTATAATGAAAAAAAAAAAAAAACATCCTTCTTTTTAGATTTCTTATAAAGCTGTTGTGCCTACTAGGCCTTTCTAATATGGATCAGGAGCCCCTTTGTTCCCCAGACCAGTGGGTCAGTGCAAACTGCACCCCTGCTCTGGAGGAAACAGCGCTGCACTGCATCCCATGGTTGTCTATTCATGATAAATATAAGTTGCATTAATAATCTTACTATATTGTCCCCCCCCCGAAAAACTTTTTGGTCATGAACTGCACATTAAGCTACAATTTATATAAAATTTAATAATTTATTGCAATTTGGACCATAAAGAGATATAGCGATTTTGTGCCAATTTGTATATGAAAACCTGTTGATGTGCACAGAGATATATGAGAAAATTAGATTTCTATCAATGAATCATAAGTCTGCCTCTTATCTAAAAAGTTAGGGGGTATAGGTCATGTATCTAAAATTTGCTAGAAAAAATAAAAACATCCCAAGATGTGATCATTTATTTATAGGTTTAATTTATACTTCAACCTGTCCACCCATCCAACTAGGAGAAGGCAGCAAACCACTTCCTCGCTCCTTTACAATCACCACGGAAACTACACTCTGGTCTCCCAATATGGCTGACAGGAAGAAGAGGCAGTCAGACAGCTACTTTTTTTTTGGAAAGGAAGAATCTGAAGATTCTGGAGCCGAACTGCTGAACTCATAACGTAGACTACACATAAGTAATCGAGAGTAGTGTCGATCGATTAATTTTTCAATTCGATCTGATTTTTTCCAAAAAAATGGGGTTTAAAAATTTTTCTTCAATTTTACCGCAAAAAAATAATTTAAAAAAATCGACTCGATCTCGATTTGCATCGATCTCGCTTAAATCGATCAACACTAATCGAGAGCACAATGATTTAGAAAAATCAACCCAACACAGATTCATCATACATGAACATGCATCTATGTATGAAGGTAAATGCATACACATCAATGAACCTTTTACTGAGACAACCACATCCAACACATGAACATAGATACGCCTTACATAGTTGTACAGTATGTATGAAGGAAAATACATACAATGAACCTTTTATTGGAGACAACCACCCAAAAACTTTAGTGAAAGACTCTAAAAAAAAGACTATAGGAAAACCAAAACTCCTCAGGCTTAGATGAGTGGCCCCCACAGTGGGTGGCTTTCTGGAAAGGTTTTAGTCTACACACATATCAGAATTGCTTTCCGATCAGAAGATTCAGATACAAAAAAAGCAATTGGTGTCCAAGAGCAATACCAGACCTGTTCCTGTTATGTAACTATTTAGTGCTCTACAAAAAAGCTTGTTTACTGTAAATGCTAATATGCTGTCATTTACCAATTTTTTATGGAGTTTTTTTTAAAGGGGTTGTCTCACTACATCTTTTCATCTTCCTTCAGTCGGTTTTCTTTGTTTCATTTTGAATTCAGGGTCGTGTTTACTGGATTCTACTAGGCTGCAGTAGAAGCCAGGTCTGTCGCTATAGAAACTAGTGCTGGCAGCCTATCTGGATAGATAAAACAGGTCTGTAGCTATAATGACCTGAGGAGCTGATGCAGCCCATACAAGAGGGGGTATCTCAGAATAGGTAGGACACTGTTAATGGACATATATTGCAAAGTGACTTGTATTTGCAAGATCTTTAACATAAAAAGCAATCCCTGTAGTGAGACAACCCCTTTAATACTTTGCATTGCCACTGTATTGTGTTGTGTGCATCACTTAAGGTTTATACGGATTTTTGTTGATTCATCTGTAACGAATCTATGTTACCTCAATAAAGCTTTTTTTGAACATGAACAAAAAAAGTAGTCAGGTTCTGTTTTTAAGGCAATGTTTGGCACTAGAACAGCGTGGTTGCTTTCTTCCACAAAGAGCGCCACTCTTGTCCACAGATTGTGTCTGGTATCGCAGCTCCGATGTATGCAAGTACATAAGGGTACGTTCACACAGCTGTTTTGGGCGGTTTCTGACGCTGTTTCAGTGTTTAATATGCTTCAAAAGTGGACTGTAATCCCTCTGCATATTTATTTCAATGCAAACACATCACAGTGCACAGGACATCGTGTTTTCCGCAGTGCTGTTTTTTTTTTTTTTCAGCACAGAAAAAAAGAAACAATAGGTACATTTTTTGAGGTGGATTTGGCACCGATCCTCTAAATGCAGTTTCAAAACCACATCTGAAATTTCAACTCATTCAGTGCTAGAAAACAGTCATGTGAACCTCAGGGGACGTTTACACAAGTAAAATTTTAAAGGTTGAAGACCACGGTGTCTGACATGTTTCAATAAGTATGTTTATTTAAAGGGGTTTTCTCATTCCAAGCTTTCGTGGGCATCTTGAGCTTTCTCACAGCTTCAAATCCAGGGGCGTGTCACTCCTCCCAGGAGGCGGTCTCTCCTCCCAAGAGGCGTGTTTCCTCCCACTGAAGACTGGTGAAATCATCATTCTGTGTGAGCAGTGGAAGGGAGAGGAGTTCACAGCTCTGCAGACCTCCTGCAATGGTCAGTGCTCATTCCTGGAGCTGTCAGCTTCCTCCACCAACTTCTTGTATCCAGAACACCTGTATTGATGTAAACCGTTATACATACAGCCTGAGATGATGAAGCAAATGTGAAGAATGCACTCTGTTATCAGGCAGGAGGTAAGATGGGGAGCAGAGTGCATTCCTCACATTTGTTTCATCATCTCTGTATGTATTACTGTTTGTAACCAGAACACCTGTATTGGTGTAAAGAGCTCGGGGAGGGAGGTGACAGCTCTGCACACATGAGAACTGAGCATTGCAGGAGGTCTGCAGAACTATGACATCCTCTCTGTGTATAAGGCTGTGTTATATTGGGGGGAGGGGGGAGGAGGGATGTGAATCTAGCATCTAGAAACTCAGTAATTGCCCAGATCCTTCACATAGAGCTATCACTGGGAGAGGAGGAGCATATGCAGCTATTATTACACAGCTCAGGGTGCAGTCAATCACAGAAAATGGGCATGGCCTGACCACTTAATGCAGAAATAGCTCTACACATGCACAGATTAGCTCATAGCTGCTTTACTAAATGAATTAGGTAATGCAAACCAAATTGCAAAAACCCATCATTACAGATATGATCTTTGTAGCGGGAAAACCCCTTTAAGTGCCGGCTTATTGCATGCAAATTTATGAAAATCATGAATGAGAAGATTCAAAAGGTTCTTTACAGCTCCTCTGTTTTGGAAACCGACCGCCAAAAACCTGCATCGCATGAACTAAAATGTGTATGTTCTATTGAGATCAATGGGAATCGTTTTCTTTCAGTTATGAGGATTTCAAGTCGGAATCCGTATAGGATCCTACTACAATTCTTTGTCGTGTGGACAGAGCCTAAGACAGAAATGAAATACCACAGACAAACCCCTGAACCACGGTGGTGCGGTCTCTGAAATAAAGCAGTCATGTCTTACTAATCCCAATTTTTTATTTTTATTTTTTATTTTTTAAACACTGTGCATAAACAGATCGTATACCTTTTCCAGGCTCTTGTGCCGTCTTCACAACACTGTGCTCCCAGTTCTTTTCCAGTTTCATGTGTAGTTCTCCAGGTAAAACCATTCTTTTTGATTTCTCTACAGAACCACAGAAAACATCTATAGGGAAAAGAAAAAAAAAATTAAGAAAAAACACAAAAAGCCTCCAAACTGTTGAGGGGATGCAGTTCTTTATGCGTCTATTTATTCGGTATGTACACACCCAGAAATATTCAGTATCTGTCACCGTCCTTCAATGTAAATCAGGGGAGTCAAAATCTGACCAGCAGTGTAATTATATTTGGCTCACAAGTAACAGCCAAGCAGTGTACAGAAGAGGAGAAGAAGAAGCCAGGAGCGGTCATTACACTGCTGTCACTCGGGCCAGGTCTACACATGATTTTGGTCGATTTTTTGCTGTGTAGCCCTCAATAGAATATCCCTGCTGTAGTCTATTCAGAACAAATTTTTTTTTTTTTTACTAAGGTTTTCCCAAAACGAAAACCGACCGGCGCAATATAGAACATGTTGTATATTCTGCGGGACCGACGTCAGATTCCCGTAGCCCTAATGCAATTTGAGAATGCTGATGGATTTTGGGGTGGCATTTTCAAATTGCTGTGTGGATCTAGCCTCAGACCCTACCCTCTGTATAGAGAAGGGACCACATGGCAGGAGAAACTACTCACAAGGAGAAACAAGGTTGGCCCACAACTTTGACCAAGTTTTCAATATTGGCCCACTGTGCATTTGAGTTCAACACCCCTGATGTACATGAAGCAGGAGCGTAACTACTGGGGTAGCAGACGTAGCAGCTGCCCCGGGGCCCGTGCTCTTAGGGGGCCCGGCGTCTGCTACCCTGGTATTTCGGCTCCTACGCCCGCCGGCAGTGAACATACTAGTTCACTGTCGGCGGACACGGGGCTGCAGGGCCCGGTGCTTCCTACCTCTGAACGCTCGGGCCCTCCGGCTCCAGCGCTCAAAAGCAGGACTGGCAAGTATTAGCAGAGCAGCTCCGCTCTGCTAATTGGCCTGCACCGGCCCACAGTGCTGACGTGGGCTGCACGATGACGTCACATCACGCGGCCTGCGCCGAGCACAGACTGGCCGGCTGGCTGCACGGTCACATCAAGGGAGCAAGAGACAGGCGAGTAAGTGATTTCTTATGTTTTTAATATTAATGAAGCCCCCTCCCTGCCTACATATTGGCCCCTATAGCCCTGCCTGCCTACATATTGATCCCTATAGCCCTGTCTGCCTATATCTAGCCCCTATAGCGCTGCCTGCCTATATATTGGCCCCTATAGCCCTGCCTATCTATATATAGCCCCTATAGCCTACCCTATGCCGTGCCTGCCTATATATATGCGCCCACTATAGCCTACCCTATGCCCTGCCTGCCTGTATGGGGCCCCTATAGCCTACCTTAAGCCCTGCCTGCCTACATATATGGCCCCTATAGCTTCCTAAGCGCTGCCTTCCTACCTATATGGCCCCTATACCCTGCCTATCTATATGGGGCCCTATACTCTACCTAAACCCTGCTTGACTGCCTATATGGGGCCCTATAGCTACCTAAACCCTGCCTGCCTATATGAGGACCCTATTGCCTACCTAAACCTGGCCTATCTAAACCCTGCCTGCCTAAATGGACCCTATATAGCCAGGGGGGCAGGTGCTGGAAAAGCCAGGATTCTAAGATATTTGTGTCTAAATCTCCAGGGAAAAGTGGTCGGGAGACGTCATCATGGTGGTCTGGACCAGATGCAGAACAAAAGGGAAAGTCAACGACTCGTCAGAGAAACGTCTCCTGTGAGTCACAAGATGTAACTGCACTTTAATCATATAGTCTGTGTACACTGGTATCTACCACTATATAGTGACTGTATGGTGGTTATATACAGTCTGCAGAGCCTGTGTACACTAGTATATACCACTATTTGGTCACTATATGGCGGTAATATTGGTCTTTGTATACTGACCATACTAGAGTAGGGGTATTATTTAGTCACTATGTGGTGGTAATTTGTGGTCGTGTTCTGGTGGTATAATCCGGTCCATATGTAGTAGTGTTGTTGGTAATATTGGTTTTGGTATAGTGGGATTTGTTTGGTAGCAGTATGATAGTGATATGTATGGTGAGGTATTTGCCCCTTGTATTATCTACATTATCTAACTGCATGTTCTGGTAAATGTTCATGCTCAGGGAGGTGGGCGAGGAGGGGGGGTAGGCTTCTCTAGTTACACCCCTGACATGAAGCCACCATAGAGCATTGCCACGGGTTTTCACATCATCATGGTAAATTAAATTTTGAGAAGCACAAATTTAAAAACAGGAATATTTTTGTTTTTGGAGTCAGAGGACATATACTGAACGAGGTTGAACACTGTCCCATATAATCCAGTAGAGCATACACGGCTATTGGCCCATATCAATTTATGGGAATGTGTGACTCAAGGAACCAAGAAATGGTTTCCAGGAGTCGATATCTAAGTCTCAGAAAGCTCGACCAGTACATTTATACAGAAAAGCTATGGAATGTCAAATACAAGGCCGAGAACAGGTAATAACTTGACGATTTGCTGGGACATGATTGTGGTTATAAAAAGGAAGAGAATGAGAGCTACAACAAGGTCTTCTAAGAGGGTTAAAGTGCTGAAGATGTTGTATCTTGTGCAGGGCACCAAAGATAAGAGGTCACTATATTATGTCCTCCTCCCTTTTTAGATTTTTTCCTAAAATTAAAGGGGTTTTGCCACGAAGTAAAATTGACATGGGAAGCTTGCAAATGAAATAAACATTTTCACCATTATAAAAAATTCTGTACTGTTTTTGTCTTAGCTGCTCCTTTAGTGATCCACTGTTTACAGCTCGTCTCCAGGGGATACGACCAGGGCTGTGAGCGCCTCACTCCTGGTCGCACATGCTCAGACATCACCTCTTCTCTCAGGCAGCTACTGAGTGTTCAAACCCCAGGTGCTGTCATTCTACTCCCGTTCTCTGTACTCCTTAGTAATTAGTCACAATGCAAATAAAAAAAATAAAAAAAGAAAGAAAGAAACCTCAATAAGGTTTGTGCATTGATAAAGAGAAGAAAAAACAAACAAAAAAACCCCACAGCTTTGGTTCCTGCAGGGATATGACCCTAGGACCCGTGTGCCTGGAGGCAAACACTTTACCTCTCAGCTACTCACAATGCTTTAATAAACAGACCTTTCTTTGACTACAGAGAGGAAAGGCCTGGTGATGTCATCCTGATGGGTCACATGACATGCAATTCAAACAAATCACACACGCCCCCTTCTGAGCACACAGAGCTGAAGAGCTGAATGCAGGAGGTATGAAATGAGATTGTGGCAAAACCCCTTTAACATCAGCACAATTCAAGTAAAAACAGATAAAGATCCAAAAAGGTCAGACGTGAGATTTTAAATGTCAAATCTTCCATCATCGAGACACAATACACGGGCTCTTAACATTTATGGCAAACGTAAACTTGATTGACCTATTTTGTTGTTTATGCCATTATATAGAGGTTTTTGTTTCCCCTTGTAAAACATGGAATGTGCCATCTTATAAGAATGTCAGATTCAAGTACTGATAGGATTTCCTTGAAACTTTTTCTTCTTTTCAAAATGGACTTTTAAAAAAGGAACAAAATTCCTGGCTTTCTTCATGGGTTGACAGAATTTCACACCAAGATAGGAGCCACAAAAGAGAAAAACAGAACAAACCATTACTGCGAGAGCATTTTCTGCCAAGCCATCAGTTAATATTAAAGGGGTAACCCAATCTCAGATATTTATGACATATTCAGTGTCTCAACCATTGAGGTGGCCACTGGTTTGATGGTTCTTTTAAAGGGATTGTCTCACTACAATGATTCATCTTACCTCAGTCCTGTTTTCTTGGTACCACTTTGAATTTAGGGGCGTGTTTACTGGCTTCCACTAAGCTGCAGTAGAAGCCAGGTCTGTAGCTATAGCAACCAGTGCTGGCAGCCTATCAGAAGGGATCGAACTGGTCTGTAGCTATAACAACCAGTGCTGGCAGCCTATCAAGAGAGATCGAAAAAGTCTGTAGCTATAGTGACCTGAGGAGCTGATGTAGCCCATACAAGAGGGGATATCTAGTAATAGGTAGGACACTGTTAATTGACACATATTGCAAAGTGACTTGTTTTTGTAAGATCTTTAACACAACAAGCAATCCTTGTAGTGAGGCAACCCCTTTAAGTCCCGTAGAAGTGAATGGTAAACAGCTGCTTAAAAGCCTGGCCACTATCACAGGCAGTCCTCTACTTACATTTACAAACGAAGACTTATGGGGCATGCTGGCACTTGTAGTTCCATGTTCCACAGCAGAGAGTAGCTGTGAAACGACAAGTTCCAGCATGCCACAGCAGCACATGAGGTGAAATCTTAACAAGGGCACAGACCGCAAAACAAATGTTATAACCCTTCCCTGAACTATTCAGAACTAAAAAAAAAAAAAAATGTTTGTGCTGTAGTTACATCTAATAAATATACCTGTTCTGACTTACATACAAATTCAAAAGAACAAACCTACAGTCCCTATCCTGTTCGTAACCCGGGGACTGCCTGTATTTGTCTCCCTAGCAGCCACCTCATCAGGTAGTGCCCGATACGCGGTGTTCTTTACATACAGTAGCGCCATACATTAAGATAGGAATACCTCGCAGACATTCTCTGGAACCACGTGGTACCTGAAGCACCAGATGGCGGGGTCCCTGGGTAGGCTTCAGATCAATTAGATAGCAGATGTAGGTAGTGGAGGGGATATTAGGCTTTTCTCCTCCTAACGTACCTACTAGAATGTGTGCCTCCACCTTTGTATTTGCATGTCTTAATTTTACTTTTGCTCCGATAGGTTAATGTTTTATGTTTTATTATGTCTTGTTTATAGAAGTCATTAATACCTGTATATGGAGTTCGGGACAACTATACCGTTTGAATTACATGTCAATATAGGATGCTTAGCGAACTGGTTTCTATTGTTTGCTCTATGTACAATCTTGAAATATGTTATTTTGAAAAATTTATAAAATAAAACATTTTCATGATAAAAAAAAAAAAAAAAAAAAAAAAAGAAGAAAGGAATACCTCTTTTACATAGCTTGTAAGGCCGAAAAAAGACAGACGTCCATCCAGTTCAGCCTATTGTGTTGATCCAGAGGAAGGCAAAACCCCCATGAGGTAGAAGCCAACTGTCCTCATTTTAGGAAAAAATTCCTTCCCGACTCCAATCTGGCAATCAGACGTCTCCAGAATCCTAGCTTCATTTGGCTACGTACCCGAGATGTATCAGATTAGGACTTCTGTGGACAGTAGACCTGAAAGCTCAGAATCCTTAGAAACCGGATCAGGATTAGGACACTGTAGTCTTGTGCCCTAGGCAAATAAGACTCCCAATGGAAAATTCTGCCCACTTCATTCCTCCTTGCACCACCTTTCTGCCTGGGATGAAGTGGGGCCCTAGGTGGTTGACTACCCACCGATCCAGCCCTGACCTGGATGGTCACAAACTGGTCCATCTAGTATAATCTAATGTTTATAGCCAGCTAAAAAAAAAAAAAAAAAAAAAAAAAATGTTTTCTCCAAAGGAAGTGGATAAAAACGAAAAGCCACAAAGCCCACACATGAATGGCTTACCTTTACGATAGCTCAAACCCCAAGTGTGTGGCTGGTGGGGCCCACACCAGTCATAAGATGATCAGATAGAAGACCCCTCTACAGGACAGTGGAACCATTATCGATTGGTGTGTAAATTACATAAAGCCATGGCTTCTACTGAGCCCTAGTCATCATAGTGGCCCCTTCGTTGGTAATTCAGTCACATAGGCTAGTCTGTACATGCAACTGTGCCTGGTATCACAGCAATCATGGTGACCTAATATCATTTAGGTCTTGGGGGTTCATACACCCTCCAGTCACAAACAGACAAGGCATCCTATATGCACAAAACTAAACCTCAGAAGAGCATCTACCAGTCTGGCCCACATGGGGAGAAGGGAAACCTATGGTGGGACTCTAGAAGTTGTGAACCCCTTTGAATGGCATTGAATGGCCTGGGGCTACTTTTCAGGGAGAAGGGCAAAGAAAGCAAAAGTTCAGGTATAACATGCAGTCATGTACAGTAGCATAGGATGGGTCCCAAAATTATCCTCCACTGGTGGGTACCAAGCACCCCAGTCTGACAGTACCCACAGTAGATAGCAATGCATAGTCAAAGACTGTCCTCATAGATATGAATTACAGAATCCATCCAAAATATCAGGTCTGCGAGAAGCTGATGCCAGAGTATACATGGGCACATCAAAGCACTCAAAACAAAACATCTGCCCACATTTCCTTAACCTGCTGAGCTTGGAGGGGAGAGGCATCACATAGCTGGCATGTTTGGCTCCTAAAATTCCATGATGCAATCTAACAGCACTAGACCATACATTTCCAAGAGACTTTTTTTTTTTAAACACATTTATACAATGATCCCTCAATTTACAATGGCTTTAGGATACAATATTTTCACTTTACAATGATCGTTTCTGGGACACTGAATATGGAGCGCGATTTCAAGGTACAATGTCCCAGATGCCGATTCAACCAATTCTAAAAATTTTATGTAAAAAACCTCTATTAGTGAGGTGCATGCCTCTCTACAGTACTACATGTCCTGTACTGCTCTTACATGTATTAGTGCAGTGCATGCAGTGATTGGCGGTCTAGTAGCGCCTCTACAGTACAGTGTGGTACTACATGTACTGTACTGCTCTTACATTTATTGTTTGGTGCATGCAGTGATTGGTGGTCTAGTAGCGCCTCTCTATAGTACAGTGCAGTACTATATGTCCTGTACTGCTCTTACATGTATTAGTGCGGTGCATGCAGTGATTGGCAGTCTAGTAGCACCCCTCTACAGTACAGTGCAGTATTGCATGTCCTGTACTGCTCTTATTTGTATAGTGAGGTATATGCAGTGATTGGCGGTCTAATAGTGCCTCTGTACAATACAGTCTGGTACTACATGTCCTGTACAGCTCTTACATGGGCCAGGATGAGCAGCTTCTTTGGGCACCAGGTGAGGACCCCATTTTTCTTATTTCCGGTACATTGCGTATAAAGTACATCATCTAAAGAAGCTCCTGTCCTCATCATAGAAAGTGATTTCCAGAAGCTTTCTTTATCTGGATTAATATCTGCTTTATTTGACTTTATTCTTCATTATGTTGGGACAGATTTTGGAGCTTCAGGCCTAATTACCAGTTTTCCCATTGAGAGTGGCATATAATGGTCATCCCGGAGCTGATTAATGTTGTATGTCAAGGGACCACTGCGCATGTGTGATATTCCACTGCGCATGTGTGATATTGATAATATATATATTTATTTATGACACAAAGTCCCGCTACTGTGGTCCACTATTAAAATTTTACACACATGAATATTTATAATTTATGGGTCCTTTTCTGTCTCTGCTTGAAGTTTCCCCAGACTTATTTATCCAACTGCAAAGCAATCCTAGCAATCTTCCACATGGAGTATCCCGCTCTCCATCACTGTGGATGGCAAGGGTCACAAAACATTTTCTGGCAACGTGACACTAACCGCAGGAAGCCCTTTCGTTCCAGACCAGGGTCACTCGAGTAGGGACACAGCCTCTTGTCAAACAGGTTTTTGTTTCTTGTTTTATAGTATAAAATGTTTCCCCACCGATTGAAAGATAATAAATGGCAAAGACAATGTAGTAATAAAGTCTATTTCCTATTGTGCACAAACCATCTCCACAGCTTTACACAGACTACCCTACAGTTGTCTGCCCACAGCTCCTATTCAGACCTATGTGTCTCCATGGTCTACAAACTGTCCGATTCCACAGACATGTGCTATTGTTTTTTGCATTGTATTTGTAATGGGGTATTTCCATTTCAAAAACGTATGGCCTAACCACAGGATAGAACGGTAAGTGTCATGAACGTGCAACCACTTCTCCATTCTTAGCAGAGGGCCCTTCCCTCATGATGGTGGGGGTCCCTGTGGATATGCCATCAATATCAGAAATAGGAATACCCTATCATTTATGGACTTTTTTCTTGTTCTTTTTCCAGGGAGAAGATAGGGAAGAGGAAGTGGGGTTGTTTTTTCAGCATTCACTGCTGTATAACCAAGATGTTACATTTATTCTACAGGTTAGTGCTATTACAGCAATACCCATTTTATCTATACATTTACATTGTTTCTGTGTTGCTTTAGCTTATTTTCCCAAAAGAGTTGTACAAGGGCTCTTTTTTTCTTTTTAAGCCCTCCAGAAGAGAACTGATCACTGGTAGATTACACAGCAATACTTTTGTATCGCAGTGTATTGTGCATGTTAGTGTATGTTCAGACAACGTATTCGACCCTTAATTGCACTACAACTACACCTAGAAAATACGGTAAGATCATAGCATTCATTGAGTGCTGTGATAACTCAGCACAGGTGAAAACTAAAGTAATAGAAAGCCGGGCACATACTTTCAACAGCAGGAATATTGCAGCGCACAGGTACGCGCCGCAATATATTGTGTGAACATACTTTACAACGGTGCCTGTCTAGGGCTAACAGGTGTACTAAAGAGTGTCGGGTCTGGAGTTTAATATAAACTCACTGTTGTAAGAACCCATAGGCACCTCAAAAATTTCTTTGAGGCAGAGCCATCTTAACAACATTATGGGCCCCCGGGCATAACACTGGAATGGGCCCTCCTCAAATACATGACATCACACTAGGCCATGCCTCTAACCACTCTCAAGCACACCCATATTATCACGGCACTTACGTCTGGACACTGGCAGCCTGCAAGACTATTTGGCAGAGCAAGGAGCCTTTGGCTCCCTTCTTCACCATGGTTTTTAACGGTTTGCACGTCCTAAAAACACACAAACACTTAAATAAGCAAAGCCAACCAAGGGATCCTGGATTTTAATTTCTGGGACATACATAGACCATCTGAGGCCCCCATACTTGTGGGGCCCCCGGGCAACTGCCTAGTGTGCCCAGTGTAAATGATGGCCCCGATTTGAGGGAACACAAGTTGGGTGGCAAATGGAAGCCCTATACCTACCCATTTAGATGCTGTGGTCAATATGGAGCACAGCATCTATGGGGGTTAATTGGCGGCGGTCATAGTTCGCTCCAGTCCTGGTTATGGTTTCATAGTTTTAGCTGTTAAACAGAACGAGATATACAAAATTACGGGAGACGCTTTCGAGATCTTTTACAAAAGTTGTTTTATGTTCCATTTGATATGCACTGGCTGCAAAAATGGACATAGCCTATAAGAGCAACCACAGACTGGATTTCAAGTTGTAACACAAAAGAGAATTAAACATGTCTGTTACCTTCCAGCCTTACTTTTAGGGCATGTCCCCACGGCACGGGTTTTCGGCCGTTTTTTCAGACCGCCTGAAAAACCGGCCGAAAATGAGCACAATTGTGCTCTATGGAAAACCCGTGCAGCAGTCCCCACTGCACAGGTTTTCCGTCGGACGGTGTTTCCACCTGCGGTCCACTCAAAAAACATTGAGCAAGCACATTCTTCCACCCGGGTTGCGGACGGAATATGAACAACTCAATGTGAGGGGAGAGGGCTCCACTGCCCTGTGAACGCACCCTTAGGGTAAGTTCACATTTGAATGTACACTTCATGGACCCTATATGCCAGAATACCTTCATCACACACACAAATACACGTGACGTAGGTGCTGCTTATCCATAGATGAAGATAGGGTAATCTTAAGCGAATTGTGATTACATTTGCTCTGTAGACATTTTCGGCCAAGGTCTAATGGTCCAAAAGCTGCATGCATACAAATCCCATGTCCACAAGCGGCTTCCAATGACCACAAGAGTTTCCCGGCGACCTTACCTTGCGGCCATTGGCAGTCACGTGCAAGCATAGGTTCACCCGCACAGTTACCTGACCGTCAATGAGCAGCCCCATCGCCTCAGAGAGCAATAAAGAATTTGTGTGTATGGGGTAAATGGGTGTCAAATGCAAAACTATTTTTGACCAGTGCAGACATAAGCTCTACATATAGCCGTCACCACCAGGGCAGCACTGATAGTACTCCTGGAGGGGCCCTGATATTTAATGAGTGGCCCACTGATACAGTACAAGAGGAGCACTAGTAAGGAGTGTCCAGGTCTGATTGTCTAGCTCAGGCATCCTCAAACTGCAGCCCTCCAGCTGTTGGGAACTATAACTCCCATCATGCCCACTGTTATATATTATATAAATACATGATGGGAGTTGTAGTTTCCCAACAGCAGGAGGGCCACAGTTTGAGGATGCCTGCTCTAGCTGCATGGGACACTTTTGCAAGTCCTGGACTGTAATGATAGCACCTTCTAGTGCATAGGTCTAACCCAAGATTCTTGCTGCTGCAAAAACTGGGGAAGTAGACAACAGCCCAACTAGAAAATGCAAGCACCACCATATACACTCATAGCACATGAAAACAAGCCCCTAGCAAAGTACTTCAATTTCAGGTAACATCTGGATGTGGAGTAAACAAGAGGTGGAGGTGTCTCCACAGCCAGACTCTTCAAAAGAAAGTCTAATGAGCAGCGAATAATTGCAACCCCCATGGCCACAACTATCTGGGAAAATCTTGTTCTGGTAGATGGTTCCTTTACAGATAGTCAAAAGGTAAAACACGCTCCTGGCACCACATTATCAAAAAGCAGCAAAAATCATAACGTTCCTATTGATCTATATAAAAGGAAGAAGTACAATATGCAGGAAGCCACATCAGAAAGGTTAAGTCACCTGAGAGAGGAATAGGACATTTAAAGGGAATGTTTTTTTTTTTTTTTTTTTACTTATTAAATCAAGCCCATGATCCATATTCTTTTCCTCTCAGTCGTTTTTATTTCCCGATTGTAGATTTCTCTATTCGGCCGTCTATATATGATTGTGGGGAAGACATTCTTGCTTGCACTGCTTTAACAGCAGTCAGAGAGATACTTTACAGCAGCTTCATGCCCATAGGAAAATTCTTAAAGACAGATTTCTGTCCCGTACAGACTTGTTATACGAAAGTTTTATCTTTACATCCGTTCAGGGAGGGGAGACGGCGGGGAGCTGTGTACATCTCCTCTTGTGACTCGTGGAATCCTCAGGTTGATTATTCTGTAAACAACACTGGTGTCCCCCCCGTTTCAGGGGTTGTGCCCATGCATTTACCTGTAATTAATGAACACACTGCTGAAAAGCTCTCTAAATAGAGCAGGAAGTGTCAGACGATTATTAGACTTAATAGCCAAAGTGAAAACTGCAGGACTTAAGAATCATTAAAAAAATATTGAAAGTGATCTGGAAATAAAAAAAAAAAAAAAAAAAACAAATAACCAAAAATTCCTACAAAATGTGTTTAACATAAAAATGTGAGTTAAACAATAAGTCATTTTTTGATGACACATTCTCTTTTAGTCCCCTGAGAGAGGAATAGGACAGTTAAGGCATACCGGACAGGCTTCTCTTATCTAAGCTATTAGGCTAAGTTCACACATTGCGATTTTTGTTGCATTGGTCAATTGGAGAAAAATTAAAAATTAACCCACATTTCACCTGCACTTCAAAATTAGAGTTAATTACAAAATCATTGGCAAATTAAAAAAAAAAAAAAAAAAAAAAAAAGGAAATACAGTATAGCAACGTGAGCCCAGCCTAATAGAAAACGTGTCCTTGTTGCCCATCGCCACCGCGCAGATGTTCTCTTGATGTAGTCTTAGGCCTCATTCACACGGCTTATTTCTCTGCGGATTGGCGCCGTACTCCATGCCGGATTTGCGCTGCAGTACGGTGCCAATCCGGAGTAATTACGGTAATCCACTGCTCTCAGAGAACAGTGGATTCCGTCGCTCCTCCCCGCTCGGCGAATCCACCGCGGGGGGAGAAAGTGACATGCACATTATTTACGGCGCGTACGCGCTGTAAACAATGCATTGTCTATGGGGCCGGGGATTGGCGCCCCTGCCGCGCTCCTGCCCCTTATTCACGCCGGATTTGTGAGCGCAATCCGGCTCACAAATCCGTCGGGAATAAGCCGTGTGAACGAGGCCTTAAGGGTATGTAAACACGGCTTATTTTGGAGCGCATTTCGCGGTGTACTGCGCTTAATAGGCGGGGAAATGCGCTCCATAATTACGGTAATCCATTGTTCTCATAGAGATCTATGGATTACGCCTCCTCTCCTTGCTCGTACAATACGATCGTATTGTACGCGTGGAGAGATAAGTGACATGTCAATTACTTGCGGCGAATATGCACCACGAGTAATGAATGTCAATGGGGGCGGCGGCTGCCGATTCTCCACCCTCAACCCCCCCCCTCCTCCCCCGTGCCACGGGAGCACGCGCGTGTTAGCGCATGCTCTCGAGATAGAGAATGTACTGCGGCACGTACTGTATGTGCCCCAGTACTTCGTGTGAACATACCCTAAAACTTAATACACACTGCGTTTGACCAGATGTCAAAACCTATATGGTACAACGTATACACTAAACGTATGCCAAACTTGCACTGATTTCAGCAGACTTTTTTTTTTTTTTTTTTAAATGAGCTCTTCTATTGGCTGTCATCTGTTTTTCTCTGCAATTTGATTGGGTAGGTTTGTTTATATTTTTATGATGGATACGTTCACATCGGGCACTTACACAAGGATATGTTTTCCATTGACATACACTTAAACAAAAACGTATGTTACGGTACACTTTTTTTTAAACTTGAAAAAGTGCAGCGCCCTGGGTCTCCCAACTGTTAGGCTATGTTCACACAGCTTATTTCGGCGTATTTTATGTCCGCAAATACGTTTCAAATAATGAACAATTAGATTAGCATTGATTCCAATGTAAAATACGCCTCGTCATTCACACGAGGCGTATTTTCGCAACGTGTTTACGGGCGTAAATACGATCGTAAAATTTAGTCCCCTGTCGCTTATTGAGGCATATTTTGCAATGTAAATCCCCATAGTAAAGAATGGGGAATGTATTTACGACTTGAAATACGTTCCACACTTAGTGACACATATTTGAACCGTATTTCAGGACGTATTTGCGGACGTAAATACGTCCGTAAATACGCCCCGAAATAAGCCGTGTGAACATAGCCTTAAAATTTAATGGATATTTGACGGAAAATGTAAAAAAAAAAAAACGACACCGTGTCAATGGACATTGCACATCCGTCCACCTACAGGCCTCAATAAACATGTTAACACGTACGTTTTCCGTGCGTCACAAAACCAGATAAAAGATTTGTTATGTTTCAAATAACGTAGTGTGCACTAAGCCCAGCCTTCTTGAGAGCCCTTCACACTCTTATATTGCATAGCATTTTGTCCAAAAAGAAAAACAAAAAACCCCCCAGAAAACTCAGGTGTCTATTTTTTGCAAAAACCGCATGAAATGTTTGAAGCCTCAAAAAAAGGATCGATACATGTATTTTCTGATGTGTGACCCTCCATTAGAAATCTTGTGATCCTTTTTATTTAATTATTTTGAGGCTTTAAATTTTTTTTTCTGAACCCCTGTTTGAAAAAGAAAAAAATTAAAAAATTGGGAAAACCAGAATTTTTGCATAGCCTGTTTACAAAGCCCCATCTGCATGTTTTTCTCACTATCTAAACATGAAATCAAAATAAACCTTCCCCATTTTAGGCCCCAATTTTAAAAAACCCAAAAAATTATTTATATTTCCAGAATAATGAAAAAAATTTTAAACTTTTTTAAATTACTTTCTGTAAGTCAAAAGCTTCCTTATACTGGGATTACTTTTCCCTTTAAAAAAATTTGGGGGCACCCCCATATGTTTAATGGCATGTCTCGGGAAAGGGCCTTTGTGGGTTTTTAAGGGCAAATCTAAAGTTAGACACACCCGGGAAAATTTCTGAAACACACTGCTTTTTTGGTTGTAACATTTTTGAAAAAGTAAAAAAAATTCAGCCAAGATTTTCAGGAAGAGTTTGGGGTTACAATTTTTAAATCCTTTACTTTTCCCCCTTTTCCGAAAGGTCCCCCCTTCTTCCGAAGACCCAAAAAATTTTTACCCAACCCAAAAGGTTGAGATCTTTTCCTCACCCTTCCCCCTCCCCCTCAGGAAGGCCTTTCTGGCGTCTCAGAAATTTGTCCAAAAGCCACTTTAAAGTGCATTTTAATCCAAAGGAACCAAGACCCGGCCCTTTAGATTTATCTTAAAATTTTCATTACCCCAAACGGGAAACCAATCCCTTGAATTAACATTGGGCTAAAAAGGCCCACTCACAGTGAAGTACCCAAATTTTAGGGCCAAAAAAACATAAAAAAGCCGGAAAATTAATTTTTTCCCAAAAATTTGTGAAAAGGCCCCATATCATAAAAGCCTACCATTTTATATCAATTTTAAAAACCCAAAAATCTAAAAATTTTTTTGCCCCCCCAAAGCCCCAAATTTTTCCCCCTTCTTAAAAAAATTTCCCCTGTCCCACCCAACTGTAAAACCCCCCGGGGGTGGCCATAAATGTTTGTGGGTTTGGTTTTTGGCTGCAGGGCTGGCCCTGGTGAAATTCAAAAAATAAAAGGGCACATGGGGAAAGAAGATTATGTGGCAATGCATCTCAAGACATCAGCCGGGAAAGTTCCCAAGCTTGGGTGGAAAGGGGAAATTCTTCCCCAAAATGGAAAATTTAAGCCCAAAAAGCATACTGCCAAAAAACTGGTTACAAAGTGGGCTTAAAGAAACCAATTTAAATTTTTTTGGAGTGCCCCATCCAAAGCCCTGAATCTCAATCCTATTGAAAATTTATAGGCAAAGCTGAAAAGGCAGGTGCAAAGCAAGGGGGACCTCCAAAACATCCCCCTCAGTTACACCAGTTCTGTCGGAGAAGGGGCCAAATTCCTACCAATATTGTGAGATGCTTGTGGAAGGACCCAAAAAACGTCTGCCCCCAAAGTTTTACATTTTAAAGGGGCAAAGCTGCCAAACACTAATGAAATGTAGGGAAAACATTGATTTGAAAAAAGAATAAAAAGGGCCCTCAATTCTCTTCTCTATTCTGGCATTTGGCAAAACCCCGAAAAAATTTTTTGGTTCCTAATTGCCCCTAAAACAGGAAGGTTTATTCTGATTTGAAAAGAAAAAAAAAAAAAGGTTTTTAAAAAAAAAAAAAAATTATAATTTAAAACCCCAAACTAAAAAATAAAAGAAAGTGAAACGTCTGTAGGCTTTATAGTTGCCCCAATTTACTTCCCGCTACATTCTGGCCACTACAGTGGTTTTTTTTTTGGGTTTTTTTTTCAAAAAGTCTTCCCCTTACGTTTTTTTACATTTTTGCAAACCTGCAACATGCCAAGTGCCCTAAACATGGTATTCTATAAGGAGAATGTATATCCCAAAATAAATGCCTTTTCTGAGTCGAGATCCATCAAAGACGGGCCCCAAAACTAAAATCCCAGGGTTGGTCAAAATGTTGGGGTACATAAGCGCGGGATTAATTTTATCCCGTCCCAAAAGAGGACAACCCTTTTGATCCCGCGGGGAAAATGGAGTCCGATAATAAAATTAAATTTTTCGCTGTCATTTTTTTGTTTATTTATCCCTTTTAAAAACTTTCGGAAATAAACACTGCAGGTGTGAACATCGCCTAATGCAAGAATTCACAACATTGTGCACAATAAAAGAAAAACTGCTGCAAAATTACCAAAAGTAAAGTAACGAGTGAATGAGAATTTCATGAATTCACTAACAGCACATCTGGTAGCTGCAACAAATCGCACAAACTTCACATGTGAAAAAAGCCTAAAAACCTTATTTAATACATGCTAAAATCCCACACAGATGGGGCAGACTGTAGCGGAGTACAATATACTCCACTATGCGGTTTAGCATTGTAGAATGATTCACAGGGGACGCCAAAAGAAGAGCATTTACAACAATTAAGGTTACTCCATCTGCACAGGTCTTGTAGTGAATACCCCTAGTACATACCTATGTGCTGGAGACCTCTGCAGCCGTTCTCCGGAGGTTTTGGTTGCCCCTCTTTGGTGCCATTTATGGGGGCTTTTCCCAGCTGGATCCTCAGGGTGGATTTATAACTCATTTTCTGCAGAGCTCCCGTCTGCCTGTCTCATTGAGCCTGCTTTGACTGTCACTACAACTCTCTGAGGAACTAGTTATGTGGGCACCGTGACTGGGAACTCTCTCACCACCAATCAATGCACACACAGCAGCTGAAGCTGGTCTGAGCTAATCAGTAGCTTCATCCCCAGGGGCTCTCCAATACACATGTTGTCATAATCCTACACAAACCTCGGTGCTATAATAAGAGATATTGGATGGTTCATACAAGGCTATAAAAGCGATGAATGGATTAGACCTTGTACACATATAAACGTCAGATCACTGGTAACTAGTGATAGATAGCCTAAGGATTTGAGCAGTATTGGTGCCAAGTCCACACAGCATTGCCAAAATGCTGCCCAAAATCTGACAGCACTTTGACATTGCTGGACCGCGGTTTTCGGCGCAGATTTACACAAAAGCCATGGTCGGTTTTTCGGATTTGTTGTCTGCCCAGTACATTCAATATAACAGGGCGGACAGCAAAACCGGGCGGAATATACAACATGTTGCATATTCTGCCGGATTTTAAACCCGACTGTAAAAAATTCCGTGCTATAGAGAATTTTAGCAGTTGCCTATGCAACACAGGGTAGCGTTGGATTTTCAGTGGATTTCAAAATACTGAATCCGATGGTAAGTCTATGCTGTGTAGACACAGCCTTTAGGGATGTTCACCTGGCTGATTTGGACGCTGAATTTTCAGCATCCAAATTAGTCAAAACCTCGTCTGGGAAGCGCCTCAAAAGTGCTCTCTCAGACAAGGTTCTTAGGCCATGTTCACACGGCTTAAAATGGGCCGTATTTCGGTCCGTAATCACGCGCCGAAGTGCGCCAATTACGGGCCGAAAACGGCCCATTCATTACGGTAATTCACAGTTCTCATAGAGAACTATGGATTACGTCTCCTCTCCCTGCTCGGCGAAGCCACCGGGCGGGGAGATAATTGACATGTGAATTACTAGCGGCGTATACGCACCGCTGGCAATTCAAGTCTATGGGTCAGCGATGTGACGGCCCCCTGCTCAGTCCCCCGCTCCCGCCCCGCCCCCGGTCACACGGCGTAATTGCGGGGCGTAATTACGCCCTGCAAATACACCGTGTGAACATAGCCTTAGGGTGCTTTCACACGGTGCGGTTTGGTGCGTTTTTGATGCGTTTTTTTTGGGTGCGTTTTTTGTGCAACAATGTATAGCATTAATTGTTGTGCCTTCCTGCACAAAAAAAAACGCATCCAAAAACCGCACTGTGTGAAAGCACCCTTACCCATACAAAGAAATAACCAGGCAAAAACAGCATGGAAAAACGAGTCTAAACACGCTGAGGTTTTGAAGCTCTTCATGGATTCCTATGGGGATTTTCAGCGCTGTGTCAAAGAATCTTTATCAGGTGAGTCTCTAACCCTAAGGATATGTTCACACGGCTTAATTGCGGGGCGTACTGTACGCCCCGCAATTACGCTGGGTTTTCGCGGAGTCACGCTGATCTGCGTGTACTCCCGCGATGCGGGGGGGGGGGGGGGGCCGGCAGCCAGCCAGCCCCATAGACATTCATTACTCGTGGCGCTTTCATGTCAATTATCTCCCCACGCATACAATACCATTGTATTGTTCACCCAGGGAGAGGAAGTGTAATCCATAGTTCTCTATGAGAACTGTGGATTACTGTAATGATTGGGGCGCAGTATGCCATGAAATACGTGACGAAATGCGCCCCAAAATAAGTCGTGTGAACATACCCTAACTCCGCGTTCGTTCAACCAGGCCGATTTGGACGCAAATTCTGGCACTTAATCTGTCACAGAATTGCTGTCCAATCGGGCTGCAGGCTGCCTTACATTATCTCTAATGGAAAAACAACAGAATTGTTCACACAATGCGGATTTTCCTTGCCGTATTTATCTTCAGTGATGAAGAACTGACATGTTGATTATTGAGGCAGATTCCGCGCAGAATCCCCACCTCACATTTTAGAACATAGGAGGCTGAAAATCAGCGTCAAATCCTCGCCGATTCAGCACTGAAAAAAATCAGCCGTGTGGACGTAACCTTATACCATTCTGTGTGGCAAAACTGCCACACATTCAGGGCTGGACTCCATTCACAACGATTATAAGGACCTCATGCAGACAGGTAAGAGGAGTGCACAGCTAGAATGGAGGCAGACACTTCTCCAAATGCACGATCAAGAAAGAAACCAAAGTTAACCCTCATATCTATTTGCAGTTTGTGTGGACACTGGTGCACTCTAATGTGACTGCACAAACACCATATACAGCAGCACATAGCCGGCACCAAGACCCATACAAACATTGAACTAGTAGAACATTTAATCAATGTGAATGAAGCCCAGCCTGAATGTATAGTGGCTTTGCCCCATGGAGAGCTATTAGCATTTGGGACCCACCTGATGAGGCTCCCTTGACATAGTAGGTGGGCATGTACACAACTTGATCAAACTGTGCACTAAATACCTTTATTTTTTTTCATGTATAAAGCCTAGCAGCAATGCATCGTAAATGTTCCACTACTTCAACGTTTGTACAGGTTTTAGTACAGGCTATATCTGGTGTTTGAGAATTTACTATTTGCAGTCACAACAGTGTACAACAATGACTATGCAAATCGCAAAACAGAGGTAGGGGCTAACTTGATTTTTTTCCTCATTTCAGAATGAGCCTTTAAGTCGGCTTCAGGATACAATATTTCCTCCATACAATGGTCTTTCCTGGGACATTGCATCTCGACACCGCTCTCACCATACAACGTCACAGTGATTGATGGAAGATCCAACCAATCGTCATTTTCCTTGTAAAACATCTGTATTAGTGCAGTACATGCAGTAATTGGCGGTCTAGTAGCAACTCTCTTCAGTACAGTGCATTACTACATGTTATGTACTGCTCTTACATGTATTAGTGAGGTGTATGCAGTGATTGGCGGTCTAGTAGCGCCTCTCTAAAATACAGTGAGGTACTACATGTCCTGTACTGCTCTTGCATGTATTAGTGAGGTGGATGAAGTGAGTGGCGGTCTAGCAGCGTCTCTCTACAGTACAATGCAGTACTATATGTCCTGTACTGCTCTTACATGTATTAGTGAGATGCATGCGGTGATTGGTGGTCTAGTAGGGTCTTTCTACAGTACAGTACTACATGTCCTGTCCTGCTCTTACATGTATTAGTGAGGTGTATGCAGTCATTGGTGGTCTAGTAGGGTCTCTCTACAGTGCAGTACTACATGTTCTATACTGCTCTTACATGTATTAGTAAGGTGCATGTAGTGATTGGCGGTCTAGTAGCGCCTCTCTACAGTACAATGCAGTACTATATGTCCTGTACTGCTCTTACATGTATTAGGGAGGTGCATGCAGTGATTGGCCCAGGTTGAGCGCCTTCTACAATATCATTATGGTACTACATGTCTCTGTACTGCTCTTCACATGGGAAGGATAGCACGCTCTTTGGGCACAGGTGGGGGCTTCCCTTTTCTTTTCTGGTACTTTGTATATAAAGTCCAGCCCGAAAGAACCCCTGCCTAACATAGAAGTGTTTTCCCCAGTTCCCAGCAGCTCTCTGACGTTCTACGCAAGGAATGGTTATATCTGTATTAGTTACCTGCTTCATTTGGCATCATGTTAGGTGGCATTTTTTTAAGTCCTACACATTGGTTGACAGCTGTCAGTCACAAATTAGGACCACCCACTGGACTCCTAAGTCCGGAATGAGCAGAGCTTTATATTAATAAAGCACTAGTCCTACCGAATTTATTTATTTTTTTACTACAAATGTGTGTATCAATCTACTCAGCTTAATGTGCTCTAAAATATGATTCTTGCAGATTACATGGCATTTTCCCTTTACTTTTATGGACACCCTTAGGCCGGCCAATATTAAAGTACAGGCAGTCCCCAGATTATGAATGGGATAGGGAGTGTAGATTTGTTCTTAAAAGGGTTGTCTCAAAGGGATTGTTTTTTATATTAAAGATCTTGCAAAAACAAGTCACTTTGCAATATGTGTCCATTAACAGTGCCCTACCTATTCCTAGATATCCCCTCTTGTATGGGCTGCATCAGCTCAAGTCGCTATAGCTACAGACCTGTTTGATCTCTCCTGATAGGCTGCCAGCGCTTGTTGCTATAGCTACAGACCTAGTGTCCTCAGCAGCTCATCACTGCAGGCCAGTATTAGTCAGTAAATGCCCCTGAATTCAAATATGAAACCGAGAAAACAGGACTGAGGTAAGATGAATCGATGTAGTAAGAAAACCCCTTTAAGTTGAATTTGTATGTAAGTCAGAGCAGGTATATGTATTAAATGTAACTCCAGCACAAAAGGTTTTTTTTCTTCGTGTTGGATAGTGCAGGGAAGGGTTTTTAAATTTTTTTTGCTGTCTGTGCCCCTGTTAAGAAGATTTCACCTCATGTGCTACTGTGGCATGCTGGAACTCATTGTCATTCCACAGCTACTATCTGCTGTAGAACATGGAAGTACAAGTACCAGCATGCCCTATAAGTCTCCATTTGTAACTAGGGGACAGATGTAAGTCGGAATGGTGTAAGTCGAGGACTGCGTGTATTTACTGCTTTGAACTGTGCTACAAAACTCTATGCATTTTTTTGCACGGTTCTTAGAGTACCACAAACTGCTGAATGCATGGAGTTTTTCCCATCCCTAAAAATGATGCCATATGCTATCATTCCCTAGAGGGGTCCAACTGCTGGGGACCCCCACAATCTTGAGAATGAAGATTTTCTCCGCACAATAGTTGTGATTGAAGTGGTCACACTATAAACAGTTTATATCTATCCACCCACTACCACAAACACCACCATGGAGTACGTGTGTGTGTGTGTGTGTGTCGGGGGGGGGGGGCATCCTCTATAGTGATATCAACTATTACGCGATAGTTCTGTTACTCGCAACTTGTGCAAAACTACTATCTCAGCCTGTGGTCTAGGACCCGTTCAGGCATTTTTGCTCTAATTGTAGAAATGTCTGCATCTTCCTCTTATGACCTCATGTAGGTTCCTTTTGTCAAACTGAAGGGCTCTGGAGGTACAACACAGGCCCATGTACCTCTCCACACATCACAGATCTAGAACAGGACTGTGTGCAGGAGGCCATGGGATACACAATATCAGCCCATGTGATTTGTCTGTACCTCGAACTACACAGTGTTCTATGAAGAGTGGACAGTTCTCAGGGTAAGTAACCTGGACCGATGGCCGGAAGCCTCTCTTCTCACACTGACTGATGACAGCTTCGCTTCTACGTATTTGGTAGCAGAGCCTTGTATGATGTAGAGAAGCAAATAAGGAAATGCCACAGTTACTATTGTCACAGTGATAACAGCTACATCCCCTCATTTTTACTGTGAGCAAAGGAACCAAATTCCAGCCGTCCCTGAGAGGACCTTATCAGAGAGAGGCGGTGGAGAGGGGTGCATCATCAGCTCTCCTGCACGCACATCAAATATATGCACAATAATTTTGCACTGTGCAATCATTTCAACTTGCCGACTTTTGAAAAGTGGTGACGTAGTTACTTCACGATGGCATCACAGTATGGTGAAGACTCTGGGATATTTACCATATGTCCCGGGAAAGCTACCATAGATCACCATTACCCAAGAGAGTCATTTTACCCTCCGTTCTGGGGGTTTGCTGGATGGAACAGCATAAAAAGCTGCACTAGGTTATAAAAAAAATTCTGTATACTCTGCAATACCTGCTTACCAAGATGTCCTACCACGGGTCTATCGTCATCAAGATACCCTAAGAGTCTGATATTCCTTATCTTTCTAATTTTGGATTATCTGACATCTCGCAACCGATATTTTCGGAGAAACAGTTACCTACCAGGGACCCTATTCACCTAGCTACCTTCTGAGGGGACCTATTTACCTACCAGGGAAGCTAACTACCTATCAGGGGCCCTATTCACCTAAGTACCTACTGAGGGGACCTACTTACCTACCAGGGAAACTACCTACCAGGGGCGCTATTCACCTAGCTACTTACTTAGGTGACCTATATATCTACCAGGGAAGCTACCTACCTACCAGGGGCCCTATATATCTACCAGGGAAGCTACCTACCTACCAGGGGCCCTACTTAACTAGCTATTTAATGGAGAGCCTACTAACCTTATCTAATGGGCATCTACCTTACAGGAGGGGCTGGAGTATGCCTACTTTTTTGCCCAACTTATTTTTGAGAGCTAACCTACCTAAAAAGAGCATTTACCTACTTGCCTAAGTTGGGGGAGCTACCTACTCTATTGGGGGTCTACCTAATTATGTACTGGTGATACAAATTGGAGTTGAATAATTGTCTGAAGGCAGTGATTGTTTGAAGGTACAGTTACTGGCACTTAGAGGGGGGGGGATCATTATTACCATTTGGAGGACTATATATAGGGAGAACACAGGTGGGAAGATGAAAGAAAATGGGAGTCTAAGAGGTTTGTATGGTAAATTCTGTAACGTTGAGTTGTGTCCGAGAGACGTCATCATGGTCAAATGTAGAAGAAAAGGGAAAGTGAATTACTATAGTCAAAGACGACGTCTTCTTTGAGCCCCTGGATGTATCTGCACTATAAATGCCTATTATCTGCGGAACGCCTGTGTACAACTGGTAGCTATCACTATGTACATTATATTGCAGTAATATACAGTCTAAAGAGCCTGTTATCTATCACTATATGAAGGTAATAAACAGCCCACAGAGCACGTGTAAATTAGTATCTACCACTATGTGGCAGTAAGAGTGATCTTAGTGTAATGGTTTATATTCAATAACAGTATGGTGGTATTTTTCATTCACATTATGGTGGTGACATGTGGTTATGGTGTGACAGTATTTGATTCTTGTATAGTGCTATTATTGATCTTGGTATATTTATTTGAGGAGTAAAAGTATGCTGGCATACGGTCAGGGCCGTTCCTAGGCTAAATTTCACTCAGGGTGAGGTGAAGAAATTTTGCCCCCACCCCACCCCCATAACATGTGGCGCCACATTGCATCACCATAAACCAAATCCAAACTATAAAAATCTTTACCACACTCTGCTACATATAAAACTACTAAATAATAGTCAGTCATACAGTTACCAAATAACACCGCCCGCTACAGCAACTAGAATCCCAAGACCACATATCACAAGCACAGTGACGGAATAATACCACCACACCATGACCACATATCACCACCATAAAGTGACTGAATAATACAAACTGACCATTACTGAATACAAACCATTATACTACAACCAAAATTACCGGCGTACAGTGACCATACAGTGTTGGATACCAGTTGTACACAGGCTCTGCAGACATATAAATGATTACAGTAAAGTTAAATCTAGTGACTCACAGGAGACGTCTCTTAAGAGTTGTTCTCTTTCTCTTCTTCTTTTCCATCTGTCCCAGACGCCATGACGATTACTCCCGACTCTTCACTGTAAAATTTACAAAACAAATATGTTAAGACTCCTCAATTTATCAGCACTTCTCTACCAATTCCTATCTCTATACAAACTCCCCATCTATAGGACCTCATATGGTAGCCATGTAATATGCCCCCTGTAGCCACGTAGTAGCCCCCTATAGCCAGGTTGTAGCCCCCTGTAGCCAGTTGATGCCCCCCCTGTAAGCAATTATGAAATAACAAAAAAGTTCTCACCTCGGTCCGCGCGTCCTGGTCCGGAGCTGCTGAGCAGTGTAAGCAGCGTGACGTCATCACGCTGCTTACACGGTCACGCAGCTCCCAGGGATTTCCTCAGCGGCAGAGAAGATCCCAGCGTCACAGGAGGCGTGGTGAAAGCCGTGCGCCCCCTGCGACGCTGATACAGGGGAGAAGTCAGGACGGGAACGATCTGTCCCACCTCCTCCCTGTACCGGCAGCTGCTGGCTCTGCGCGACTGTTATGAAACAGCCGCGCAGAGTCATGGGCGATCCTCCGGGCGGGCGAGGTGAGCGGTAGCGGCGCCTCCCTAGGAACGGCCCGCATACGGTAGCAATATGTGCTGGTATTATTTGGTCTTTGTCTATTGTTGTTATTGGTTTGGTCAGTAATATTATGATGGTATTAGTCACTATGTAGTGGAGACATGCAGTGATGACGGGGCGGTATTTTTTAGCCCCTGTGTACGTAACATGTCAGTTAAACTGTATGGTGTAAGCAACAACAAAAAGTGAACCCAAAAACAATGGTGCAATTATATTTTTATTCATCCCACAAAATTTTTTATTTTTTTTGCTTTAATGAAGGAAAAGGGGTAAATGCTTTGGGGCCCTGAAATTTCTGATTGTCATTTCAGTAGGGTAGTCCAAGCTGATATTTTGCACCAGGGCCCCTAAGTTACACCCCTGCTCCTAGCTCTTAACACATCAGCAACTGGGGATTAAAATGTACTTTTTCCACTATGCTGTTACAGAGAGCCACAGCCAGCTTCTGGCTCACACCTCCTAGTCAGGCTGTGGGTGGTTCTATAGCAGTAATTAGCATATTCCTAGCTACAATGATATGAGTGCAAAAAGTTTATAGTTTATAGTGCACAAAGCTAAGGGTTAAACCTTGTCATTAACTGAAATAAACAAGCTGCTGTGCTAGAGATAAGACTCCGCAGGTAGCGACTCATTATGGTCTGATGGCAGGTTGGACAATGATAGATAACAGAAAGGGCAGGTAGAGGTGGTTGATAACCTAGAGAAACTTGTATGCACTAGCAGTGGATAAAATCTTCTTTACCACCTAAACAAAGCAAAATAAAAAACAGCAATGTATTAGGTAAATTGCTTTCAATATGTAGATGAAGTCTAATAACTGTGGTGAGAAAACCCCTTTAAAAAGGAGGTATTCCCACACCCGACCTTTATGACATATCCTGTAGAAGTGGGTCCCAGAGGGCAACATGTAAATCTGAATAACTGTAGCCTGTATCCTTCGCACCATAAGAGACTAATAACTGCATGTGGCAGGACATACATGGGATATTAGGCTTACACAGACACGCATGTGTGTGCATATTTCACCTACATTACTCACAAAAAGTTAGGGATATTTAGCTTTTGGTTGAAATTTTAGGATGAACTTAAAAAAAAAAAAAAAAAAAAAAATTGAAACATTTTTTAAATGAACTAAATGAGACCATCTCTTAACTTTAGAATGAACATGTCCAACTTTTCAGTGTTTCAGTACTTTTGGCGCAACTTGCTGATCGCTAACAAGGAGCTTAATGACAATTCACAACAGGTGTTTGATCCTTGAATCACCCAATAAATTAAGGGGATCAATTTGAATTGAGAATTAAACCGTCCTCCTCATCCTGCTGTTCACATCGTGACATCATGAGACCAAGACAACACCTTACAATTGACCAGCAGAACATCGCCATTGCAAGGCTTCAAGCAGGATGCTCTTTGACGGAAGTGGCCACTGAGATTAGTGTCATCAGCAGGTTGTATCAGAGATACAGAGAGACTGGAAGAGTCACAGAAAGGCAAAAGAAGTGGACGTCCTTTGGCTCCATCACACACTGATGACCGCTTCATTGTAAACAATGCAGAATCGGATGATGAATGTCACATAACCCCGGGCACGTTTAAGAGAGGCATCAAATGTCACGTCAGACCATTCGTAACCATTAATATCAGCGTGGTCTACGTGCTAGATGACCTGACCACACCACCAGGCACAGGCATAATTGTACTGTAAGGGCCATGGAGCATCTACGCTGGACGAGGGACAAGTGGTCCTCAGTGCTATTCAGTCTGAGCAGTAATGATGGCCGCCAAAGATGCATCAGCGCTATGCATCAGCCAGGAGGACAGTTACCTTTGCCGGTCATCTAGCATGCAGACCACGCGGAGGTAAACGGTTACGAATGTTCTGATGTGATATATGATTTCAGTGGTACTTTGGTGAGACTAGTGTCAGTGGCCATATCACAGATTTAAAAGGGGTTTTCCCCAAGAATGTTAAAAACCTCCCCCCTACCTATGCGTTGAAATAGGAGAGGTAAGTATGGGTTAATTTTCTATCACTAGCGCTGCCAGAGCTCCAGTGTCCTCCCCGGTCTGTCACCGATAACATCACATTCAGGGATTACATGTTGCTGCAGCCAATCTCTGACCTCAGCAGTCACAGGACTGCCTCTACAGCATGTGACCACTGTGGCCATTGTTTTGTTGCAGCATCATGTTATCCATGAACGTGACATCATTAAAGGGCCAGGCAGGACACTGGAGCTCTGGAACGGTGGTGAAGGGTTTATTTTCTGTTTTAGCGGAGTGGGAGGGAGGTTTTTAAAAGTCATGGAAAATCCCTTTAATTTAATCTACTCATAGGTACGCAATCTAGGACAGATCAACAGATTATCTGGACTGGACTTTCCCATCTCTGTATTTATTACACTCACATATTAACGCTGCTAAGATTTCCCCAGATCCACAGCACAAACTATATATTGTTTCACCATCCTCTGTAGGAGTTTGTTAATATCAGCAGTATAACATTGCTACAGGCCAGACGCATGCCTGTACACACACCAGATGCATTACCTTATCCCAGGCAGGTGTATTCACCTGTCGGAGCTCGCAGCGTTTTTTACCTTTGTTTTCTCAAGAGGCACCAATGATCAAATGTCAATTGCATCATGGTAGTAAGATACACATCAAAGGTAACCTGTTCTATCATATCAGGATGTTCTTGGTGTATACATCCATAAGCTGGCTATCAGGGCGTGCTGAGAGTTGTAGTCTCACAACAGTTTAAAAGCCACAGGTTGTGAAACCACAGAGTCATATGCACATAGACCATACAGCTACCTAATACAGTGGCCTCAGGATACAATATTTCCAGCATACAATGGGTTTTTCTGGGACACCATCTTCAAACTCGGCATATAATGTCGTATACACTGCTGATCTGCAGAACATGTGACTGATGGAAAATCCAACCAATTATCATGAACATTTTACTTGTAAACCCCCTGTATTAGTGAGGTGCCTGCAGTGATTGGCGGTCTAGTAGTGCCTCTACAGTACAGTGCGGTACTATATGCCCTGTACTGCTCTTACATGTATTAGTGAGGTTCATGCAGTCATCGGTGGTCTAGTAGCGCCTCTCTCCATATATAGTGCGGTACTACATGTTCTGTACTGCTCTTACATGTATTAGTGAGGTGCAGGCAGTCATTGGCGGTCTAGTAGCGCCTCTCTACAGTACAGTGCGGTACTACATGTCCTGTACTGCTCTTACATGAGCCAGGATGAGCGGCTCCTTTGGCTTGTGAGCTTGTGTATTGGGGCCCCATTACCAACTAATACCGCATATTTAACATTTTTTCCAGTATGTCATTTTTTTATCTGCCCAACAGTGCTGGTGAGCGGAGTGTGCCTGTGTTTTGTGTTGGACACTTAGACTAGGTGGGCTGCCCAGCAATTTCTAATAGTATGGGTGTCACTAATAGGCTGTAAGCCAGCATGGTGTACCACACATATCTATATTTATGGCACCCTTCTGTATCGCCTTATTATATGCAACTGTAGTACCAGCAACCACCCCCCTCATGCACGGAGGTTGTTTTATTGGTTTTTTTGCATCTGTGCAATCTCCCCATGCATTAGGCCATGTTCACACGGCTTAAAATGGGCCGTATTTCGGTCCGTAATTACGCGCAGAAGTGCGCAAATTACGGGCTGAAAACGGCCCATTCATTACGGTAATCCACAGTTCTCAGAGAACTATGGATTACGTCTCCTCTCCCTGCTCGGCGAATCCGCCGGGCGGGGAGATAAGTGACGTGAATTACCAGCGGCGTATACGCGCCGCTAGTAATGAATGTCTAAGGGCCGGCGAAGTGCTAGCCCCCCGCTCCCTCCCCTGCTCCCACCCCGCCCCCGGCCACACGGCGTAATTGCGGGACGTAATTACGTCCCGCAGTTAACCCGTGTGAACATAGCCTTATACTGCGGCTTTTCTGCAGGCTGGTGTGAACAGGTGTTAAGTTGGTGTGCAGTTTTTCATCTTGCTCAAGCAATTAGCTGCACCTGTGATTTTTTCCCCAGTTAGCATAAAGGCCAGAGTTGCCAGCTTCTGGGTCCAGAAATTGGGGCTCTCACCTTGAACAACCATTGTGTATAAAGTACATGACCCAAAGTAGTTCCTGTCCTCATCATGGAAAGTGATTTCTAGCAGCTCTTTCTGATGTTACAGAGAAGGACGCGCTTTATCTGGATTAGTATCCGCATCATTTTCTTTAATCTCCGTTTTCCATTAGGTTGGTGACATTTTGGGTTTTAGAACCAATGACCAGTTTCCCATAAAGTTCTTTTCTGAGCAGGTCTGTAGCTATAGCGACCTGATGCAGCCCATACAAGAGGGGATCTCTAGGAATAGGTAGGACACTTAATGGACAGATATTGCAAAGTGACTTGTTTTTGCAAGATCTGTAATATAAGAAGCAATCCTTGTAGTGAGACAACCCCTTTAAGGCTATACCCATTGGATTTTTTGTTAAGGATCGCAATCCACTTTGCCAAACAGAGTTAAACTAAATCATGTGAGATTGTGACTTATTTGCAATTACATCAGTCATTCTTTTTGGTATCCTATGGGTGTTGCTGAGCCTAAACCACACACAAACTGCAGCTTAACAGAGGTGCAGGAGAAAGGCTAAGTATGCATCATGTTTCTGGCTTCTGTTTAACGTATGTGCTAAACAGAAGCAAAATAGAGACCAACTTCACCCCTGGGGGGTTTAATGATAATTTGGTATAAAATAGCAAAGCCTCCTACACTATTCCATACTTTTTTTTTTTTTTTTTTTAACCACACACACAGATGTATACTGACCCAGAGGACACAGTTTTTGGCATCCGTCGGACTAGCTTTGCTGTGTACACACTCCAAGTATACCACAAACGTGGTTAGACCTAAACTGCACCTTAAAGGGGTTGTATCGTTTGAACTGTTCATGCTGTTCAGCTAATTTTCTGAGATTGAATTAGAAATCCAGGGGCGAGTCTCCCCTCACTGAAGACCTGTGACATCATTATTCTGACTGTGCAGTGGAAGCAGAAGGGTATCTGCAAAGGACAGCTCCTCAGCCTCCTGCATGCTTCTCATGTGTCTGCAGAGCTTCAGGCTGGCTCCACAAGCTCCTTGCTGTGCTATTACCAGTTCTACACACAGCCTGAACTGATGAGACATGTGAGGAGTGTACACTGCTCCCCCCCCCTTCCCCTCTGTTACCAGGCAACAGACTGGGTTATATGGAGCAATGCACACTGCCCTCCCCCTCTCCCCCTGTTAACTGGCAGGAGACTCTATAATACTGTGTTATATGAAGGGATCTGTGACTTAAACAGCCAGTAATTGCCCAGATCATTCACCCTAGAGCTGGGAGATGAGTATACAGCCAGCAGACCTTGGTTTCACTATCGATTTTAACAGTTCAGAGGGGAGTAAACACAGAGTGTGCAGGCAGCCAATCACAGTGCAGGGGGGCGGGATCCGGCCAGGGGGCGTGTCCCAACCAGCAGCAGCATAAATAGAACTCAGATGCATAGAAAAGCTCATATCTGCTAAACCAAGTGACTGAGGTAATGCAACCCAATTACAAAAGTGCTTATTTTTACTGTCCCCATAATCTGAGACATGATCTTTGTAGCGATACAACCCCTTTAAAGTGCAAAGTGCAAAGGGCTTATTCACACAGTGCAGTGAAGATGTGGTTTTTGCTTCCAGACTGCCAAGAAGCCTGAAGAGTGATATTTGCACCTATTTAGTCACTATCAGGCTTCAGCAACACTATTTTTGTGATAAGTACATTAGGCTGTGGACATATGATTACGACCTCATGCCACTTATGTCCAGAAGCCTGCAGTGTACAAGACTATTTGACAGGGCAGGGAGCCTTTGGCTCCCTTCTCCACCATGGTTTTATTGGTTTGCACATCCTAAAAACATGCAAACCGTAAAATAAGCAAAGCCAACCATGGGATTATGGGTATGTTTCTGGTATTCCTGGGACAAGCATACCCCACCTGGGGCCCCTGGGCAACTGCCTAGTGTGCCTGGATGTATCAACAGTGCCTAACTAAGGGTATGTTCACACTGTGTTTTTTTGAAGTGTAAACTTAGAGGCATATTTTGAAAATTCCTATTCCCACTGTTTCCTATGGGGATTTTACAAGCGAAAAATGCCTCAAGAATTTACTTATTTTTACGACCATAATTGTGTCCAAAAAACATCCCGCCTTTACGCTTGTGAAATATGTTGTGGGCACAACAAGGCGTATTTTACATTATATTCAATGAAGGAAGATGTGAAACTTGTCTGAGGCTGATTTTGGGCCGTTTTCCAGCACGTTAAAAGTGCTAAGATATGGCACAAAAACACTGTGTGAACATCCCCTAAGACAGTTTTAAAAGGGGTCGTCTCACTACATTAATTCGTCCTGTTTTCTTGGTTTCACTTTGAATTCAGGGGAGTGATTACTGGCTTCCACTAAGCTGCAGTAGTAGCCAAGACTGTAGCTATAGCAACTAGTGCTGGCAGCCTATCAGGATAGATCAAACAAGTCTGTAGCTATAGCGACCTGAGGAGCTGATGCAGCCCATATAAGAGGGGATATCTCAGAATAGGTAGGACACTGTTAAGGGACACAGTGCAAAGTGACTTGTTTTTGCAAGATCTTTAACATAAAAAGCAATCCTTGTAGTGAGACAACCCCTTTATGTTAGACTACACAGTTTTACAATATGCCACATTTATTATAGTGTTTATAAATCTGCTGGAGGTTAAAACTGTCTCATCTAAGGCCATGTTCACACGGCTTAAAATTGGACGTATTTCAGTCCGTAATTACGCGCCGGAGTGCGCAAATTACGGCTGTAATACGTCCAAGTCATTACGGTAATCCACAGTTCTCATAGAGAACTATGGATTACGTCTCCTCTCACTGCTCGGCGAATCTGCCGCGGGGGGAGATAAGTGACATGTGAATTACCAGCGGCGTATACGCGCCACTAGTAATGATAGTCTATGGGCCGGCGAGGTGCCGGCCCCCCGCTCCCGCCCCCGGCCACACGGCGTAATTGCGGGGTGTAATTACGCCCTGCATTTAAGCCTTGTGAACCTAGCCTAATCTTATACCGTTTTTAAGTTGGCTTACTTTATGCCACTAACTGCGCCAAAATATCAGCGCATTTTTTTGGTGCACGTAAAGTTATGCCCATTTCCCACAAGATGACTCCTCCTTTACATAGGCCACACCTATTTTGTTGGACCAGTCGCAAAAGTGTCTAGAAACGGTCTAAGACATATCATAAATGTGGTGTAAAGCATGGACAAAGTGATTTTTGACACAAATTATGCCAGAATTCTGGTGCAGCAACTCTCATACATCTGGGCCCAAGTTTGTTTGGTCAGTACATATCTATCTACACTAAAAAACACATTTTCACTCTCCATAATACCATATGTAGACTGTACCTATAGACTAAGCTCTCACAGGCAGGGCCCTCTCTCCCTCTGTACCAGTTGTTAGTTACTTATCATCACCTTGCAATTGTTTGACCAATGTTATTTGTGTAACCCCCTCGAATGTACAGCGCTCTGGCGCTCTAAAATTAATAATATGTAGTACAGCGTTCCTGGCATTTCTGCATAATGTACGTCACAAATATGATGTGTCCCTAGACTCACACTAGGAAAAAAAACGCTACCTCTAATCTGCAGTCTTCCCTACTGCATTTTAATGGTGGTATCACGCAGGTAGGTTTGGATTCTGTATTTTTATGCAAACACAGGATTGGATATAATGGAGCAGGTTTACCATTGCATTTGTGCCAAAGCTCTATGTTACATAATGCCAAAACTTGGTGCATCTCTTGTTTGACCAACTTCTTTTATAATCCACTTTAACAAAACAAATATATATATATATATATATATATATATATATATATATATATATATATATATATATATATTTATTGTGTAAAAACTATTTAGAAAAACAATATTTTTATGCTTAAAGGGGTTGTCTCACCATGCTATCTCACAGAGCCGTAGCCAGCTTCAGACTCATTTCCTTGTTGGGGGCCGTTCACGCGGCTTATTTCAGCGCGGATTAGCGCCGTAATGCGCGCCGGATTTGCGCTGCAGTACGGCACCAATCCGTCGCAGTAATTACGGTAATCCACCGTTCTCATAGAGAACAGTGGATCCCATCGCTCCTACCCGCTCGGCGATTCCGCCGGGCGGGGAGAAAGTGACATGCACATTATCCAGGCGCAATACGCGCCGTGGATAATGCCAGTCTATGGGGCCGGTGGGCCGCGCCCCCGCCCCTTATTCAACCCGGAATTGCGAGCGCAATCCGGCTCGCAATTCCAGCTTGAATAAGCCGTGTGAACCGGGGCTTAGGCTGTAAGTGGTTCCAGAGCAGTGACTGGCATGTCAGCTCTGTTGTTCCTAGCCATTTACAGTGACAGAAGTCAAGGAGGTTTATAATCTGCAGTGCACAAGGCTACAGAGCTCTAAAGGGTTTAAAATGGTCATTAACTCGGGCATACTACTGTGCTACAGATAAGCTTCAGACTTGCCATGGCGGCAGCTTGTGGAGCAATCAGATAAGAGAGAGAGGTGGCTGGTAACCAAGAGAAACTTGTGTATACTATCAGTAGATAAAAATCTTCTTTATTTCCGGAACAAAGCACAATCAAAACAGCAATGTATTTGGTAAGTCATTTACCTTTCGCCCCACACATTAAAAGCTAATCATTGTGGTGAGAAAAAATACTTTTTATATAAGTTATTTACTATAGAGAGAAAATGCTACAAACTGCCTAAAAGGGTGCTGAATCTACAGCATGCTGCATTTCCAAAAAAAAAAAAAAAAAAAAGCACCAAAACTGCAAAAAAACAAAACAAATGGCGACTGGTGCAATTTCTATTTACTTGTTGATTTCCATCAACATCTGGCCGCTATAGCTTTTGCCCATCAAAAAATAAAAACACACACGCTTGGATAGCTTTTCTTTTTGCAAAACTGCAACATGTCAAACTCCCCTTTAGACATTTTTCTTCGCTTTATCAGAACTTGTTAGAAAGGGAGCGCAGTTGAAGGGGACATTAGCACATTTTTTGTCAGTGCATAGTAAACCATGTCTAAAATTACACCAAGTTTCCACCAAGGGGAAAGATCTAGGATTATGCAGCACCATCTACTGAATGAAGCGTTCCTAAAGTCCCATTTGACTCACTGAGCAATGCCATCTGACCAGGAGTAAAAGTCCTACCTGATATTCATCTGCAGTCAGCTGTTTTGGGCCATTTGGCATACAAGTCCCCACACACCTAAATGGTGCCTACCAAATAAGGAACATTACCCTTTTTTTAAACAAAAGGAACCACTGTGATGAAAATGATGCATTCCCGGTTTAAGGGGTGTTCCCCTCTCACACTGTGATGGTGTATCGATAGGACCCACACCTATCACTCATTGATGTGCCCCTTTGCAAGTTTTACACAGGATAGATAAATGTGCCACAATATACTTTTCCTTCTTTTCAGATTTCTTAGGATATGTGCAGACGATGTCTTGGATAAGGTTTTGCAATACATAAAACGTATTGCGTGAAACGCATCCAAAAACGTATCACAAAGTGTGGTAGGTATTTTAATACATTTTATGGACTGCAGAAACATATCCCTATAGCCTTTGTAATGCATTAAAAGGATCAAGAATTGACATGTCACTTCTTTGAATTCATCCGTTTAACGCAACGCAAAAACGTATCTAAAACCCGTATCGTCTTAACACTGATACGTATCTTACGTTGAAATCAAAGTAATCACACGTGCTTGCACTATGCTAAACAACAGCATTATTTAAAAAAAATATATGTACATTTTTTTACAATAGTACCCCATCGGCGACAGATACCACTCCTTGGCAGCCGTTTAAAGCACATGTCATCAGAAAACTGTCTATTGTTTAGCTCATGTTTTTTTTTTCTGTAAATTATTTTTTCTTCATTTTCCATATCACTATTTTTTTACATATCCTGCAGTTCTCACTTTGGCCACTAGACCTAATAATAGAGAAAACTTTTCAGCAGTCTCCTCATTATCAGCACAGACAGGATTAGGGCTTGTTCACACGCACTGTCGGTCCCCAAGACGGATCTAACAATTAGCAGTGAGATTATCACTGCTGTCTATGCTGAACACGCAGCAGTGTTCACATGAGAGAACGCTGCTGCGTGTTTCAAAAGCGCCGCTCGGCTCCGTCTTGAAAAGAATTGCATGTCAATTCTTTTCAAGACCGAGCGCAGCTGCGCTTTTGAAACACGCAGCTGCGTTCTCTCATGTGAACGCTGCTGCGTGTTCAGCATAGACGGCAGTGATAAAGTCACTGCTAATTGTTTAGATCCGTCTTGAGGACCGACAGTGCTTACCCCAAGACGGATCCTAAAAGCGCTTGTAACACAGCGTGACAACTCCGTGTGAACAAGCCCTTACACTGAAAGGAGACACCAATGTGTATAGAGAACACAGGATCCACCATTCACAATAAGAGATGTCACAGCTTCCCCTCTCCCCTCCCTGCACAGAGACTTCTTCCCAGGTCACAGAGCATGACCAGAAAACTCTCCTATAGAAGTCAATGAGTCTCATGCTGTTCACAGGCACCTATGTGCATGAAGCTGCTGTAAAGCATCTCTTTAAATGCAGCTCAGGCAAGATGGCCACCCCCATAATCATATACAGACAACATAATTTAAAAAAAAATTACAATCAGAAAATAAAAATGCCTAAGTGTGCTTTCACACAGAGTGTGATGCGTTTTTTTATGCTTTTGTTTTGCAGAAATGCACAGTATTAATTGAATCGTATTTCTGAAAAAAAAAAACCACACCAAACATGCTCCGCGTAAAAACTCCCCAAGAAGAAAAGAATATGCATCAGTATTTTATTTTAATTAGGGGGAAAAAATGGCAATAGATTCCCTTTAACATATACAGCCTAGCGTGTGCTTAATGGAAGTCCAAAATGTGGCGCGTCCATAGCATTGAGTCTCCCAGAATAAGCATGACCGGATCTGCGATCTTGCTGATCCCTCTTACATTCTAAACCAGTGCAACAAACAAAGTTGTAAAAAACACATAAAAGGTGCCAGGGTCTCATAGACAGAGAACTGTTTACCTGGATGCAGCAGATTTTCTGTCTCTGGAGGTCACTGCACTGGTGGAGGAGCAGAGCGAGCCTGTGAGCTGCCTGAAAGGAAATCTAGGAGGATCAACCAGCTGAGACTAATAGAGTATCTGTGTGTCTAATGATAAAGACTGTGGAAATGGGCAATAAGGGTGAAAGCACATGATATGGCCAAAACCCCACCCCTATAGGGCCACCAATGGGCACACAAGATACCGGCAAGCTGGTGCAGCCATTGGTGTCACATGGTGGCGTAATTTTGGCTGCATCGGCCAATCACACGTGTTTTCCTCCTTAGGCCTCGTTCACACGGCTTATTTTGCCGCGGATTGGCACCGTACTGCGCGCCGGATTTGCGCTGCAGTACGGCGCCAATCCGTCGGAGTCATTACGGTAATCCACAGTTCTCATTTGAGAACAGTGGATTCTGTCGCTCCCCTCCGCTCCGGCGAATCCGCCGCGGGGGAGAAAGTGACCTGCACAATATCCAGGCGCAATACGCGCCGTGGATAATGCAAGTCTATGGGGCCGGGGAGCGGCGCCCCCGCCACGCTCCGGCCCCGCCCCCACCCCGCCCCTTATTCACGGCGGATTTGTGAGCCGGATTGCGCTCACATGTCCGTCGGGAATAAGCCGTGTGAACACGGCCTTAGGCTATGTTCACACGGCTGATTTACGGCGTAATTGCGGTACGGATTTCGCCTGCAATTACGCTGTGTGTACGGGGGTGGGGCGGGGGCGGGAGGGCCGGTAGCCCGCCAGCCCCATAGACTTTCATTATCCACGGCGCGTATCCCGCCAGGATTATGTGCAAGTCACTTTCTCCCCGCTCGCTAGATTTCGCGAGCAGGGAGAGGAAACGGAATCCATAGATCTCTATGAGAACTGTGGATTACCGTAATGCCTGGGACGTATTTCAGCCGTATTTGAGCGCAGTACGGCACGCAATACGGACTGAAATCAGTCTCAATATAAGCCGTGTGAACATAGCCTAATGTTGGTCTTCAGAAGCATTAAATTGCTTTAGATATAGGGTCTATGGGTTTTTTTGGCTGAAAATTAGGCTAGGATCAGATCATGTTTATGGCCTCTGTTTAACGTACATGCCAGGACTTAATATTAAATGGAGGCCTGTGACAAATATATTTTTTTTCCCCTATACAGATATGTCATGAGCTATTCAACCCTATGGACATGCTAAGGCTAGGTTCACATCACTATACTGCAACATCTGTATGTTATAACATAAAAGCTAAATATATGCCGAATGTGCACTGTCTTGAGTAGACGTTTGACATCCAATTTTTTATTTTTTTAAAGGGAACCTGTCACATAGTTTATGCCCCCCTTGCTGAGGGCAGCACAAGCTAGTGTCAGACCTGCTGTTTTCAGAGCTGTGCCCCTTATTCTGTAAGATGCTGGAGTTTTAGAGCATTTACCCCTCAAATCTTATTCATGAGCAGGTGTTAGCCCCGCCCACCAAAGGCTAGCCCCGCCCACCTGGCAGTTATTCTCATGTTTCTACCTATTCCAAGTAATAGGTTTATCAGTTGATGGGCGGGGTATGAAAAAAAACTGACTCTGAATGACTCTTCTAATGACTCTTCTGGCTGAAAACTGCAGATTTGAGCATTAAATACACGAAAACTACAGCATCTTACAGAATAAGGGACACAGCAAGAAGATGCAAAAACTATGTGACAGGTTCTCTTTAAACTACATTTTCTATTGGCCGTCACCCGTTTTTCTCTGCAATTTCATTGGGTATGTTTGATTATATCTTTATGACAGATACGAACGTGTACGTTTACAACATGGGCACATACACTAGGATACGTTTTCCATTGACATACAGTATACGTTTTTGTCCAACTTGAAAAAGCGCAGCAACCTGCGTCTTCTATCTATTCAAAAAAAAGCATACATGATGTAAGGTCATTAAACAGACACTAAAGACATACACTTTGTCAATACCTCCAGCCTTAGAAGTCAGCGTATACAATAATGTACACATTTTTATTTAAAAAAACTTGTATGTCAGACTAGTTTAGACCATACTAATAGTAGGGCTAAAGGTCCGCTGCTGCCGTTGCGGGCTTTCAGTGCTACTATTAGTATGCCCAGTAGTACTGAACTGGGCAGCGACGCGAGTAAGTAATCATTCTGCATAGGCTGTACGGCTAAGGAGCTGCCGGACGGGCATCCTGGCGCTGGTGGCATGACGATGTCACGCTGCCAGTGTCGGGCAGAAGAGGAAGGTGCTCGGTTGGGGAAGGAGGTAAGGTATTGTTGTTATTGTTTTTATTGTCGTTCTATATACCTGCCTGCCTGAGGGGACCTATATATACCTGCCTGAAGGGTCCTTAATATACCTGCCTGAGCCCTATATATACCTGCTTGAGAGGGACTATATATACCTGCCTGAGGGGTCCTATATACCTGCCTGAGGGGACCTATATATACCTGCCTGCGGGGTCCTATATATACCTGCCTGCCTGAGGAGACCTATATATACCTGCCTGCCTGAGGGGACCCATATATATACCTGCCTGCCTGAGGGGACCTATATATACCTGCCTGAGGGGACCTATATAATCCTGCCTGCCTGAGGGGATCTATAGTGCTACCTAACTGAGGGGACCGATACATGATCCATCACCTTTAGGGTATGTTTAGATAGCGTTTCCCCGGTGTATAGTGGCTTGTACTGTGCGTGCCAGTAAACGGCTGCTGTTTTAGAAGTACATGCTGGCCACAGCGTACTTTTAAAACACTCTTGCTAGTGCCCATCCACTGTCGCTTTCCCCTTTCGTGCAAGCGCCTGAAAGAAGTACATGTCACTTCTTTCACCTGACACTCAGTATGTGTTGGAGAATACGCAGCAAAATCGTAGCACTCAATAAATGCCATGATTTTACTGTATTTGCAGGGCGTACTTCGGACATATTGCAGCGCAATTACATTACAAAGTACAGCCCGCAAATCCACCGTGTGAACAGACCCTTAGGGTTCCATTTAAAAAAAAAAAAAAAAAAAGCATGTTTTTTTCTCTCGAAATACCGTTGTATAGAATAGTGTAGGCTACTGTGCTATTGTGTACTTTTTTTTTTACGGTATACATCAGTATGCCAGTCAATCTAACGCCAGAAGGAGACACTTTTTGCCTCTTTTGGGCCATTTAGTTCTATAGAAACCTTTAGCTTATATGTCAGGAGATTTCCCGGCTAAACAGACACCATGAGCGTGGTGTGTACCTAGCATTAGGGTAAGTTCACACGGCTTATTTTGGGGCGCATTTCGCCACGTATTGAGCGTACTGTGCTCTAATACGAGCGAAATGCGCCCCAATCATTACGGTAATCCACAATTCTCATAGAGAACTATGGATTACGCCTCCTCTCCCCGGCGTACAATACGATAGTAATGTACGTGTGGGAGATAAGTGACATGTCGAGCCGCGAGTAATGCATGACTATGGGGCCGGCGGGCTGCCACCCTTCCCCAAGTCGCGGGAGTACGCGTCGATCAGCGCGACTCTGCGAACACCCGGCGTAATTGCGGGGCATACAGTACGCCCCGCAATTAAGCCGTGTGAACTTACCCTTAGGCCATGTTCACACGGCTTAAAATGGGCCGTATTTCGGTCCGTAATTACGCGCCGGAGTGCGCAAATTACGGACTGAAAACGGCCCAGTCATTACGGTAATCCACAGATCTCATAGAGAACTATGGATTACATCTCCTCTCCCTGCTCGGCGAATACGCCGAGGGGGGAGATAAGTGACATGAATGTCTATGGGCCGGCGAGGTGCCGGCGCCCCGCTCCCGCCCCACCCCCGGCCACACAGCGTAATTGCGGGGCGTAATTACGTCCCGCAGTTAAGCTGTGTGAACATAGCCATAGGCACACTTCCCTCATTTTCTTTTCCACTCCCTTAATGTGTGGTGCGTGAGAATGTAAATGTGATGGCGCTGGTTGTTTATATGTTCTATTGTTTATATGTTCTATCTTTGGAAATAGTTTGAAATGACATTTCTTGTCATACACAGCAGGTGGTTATAAAAACAGGAAGGGGTTATGAACGGGACAGGGACTGTAGGTTTGTCCGTAAGTTGAATTTGTATGCAAGTCGGAACAGGTAGGCATTGTCCCCACGGCACAGGTTTTCGGCTGGTTTTTCAGCCGGTTTGCGGTTTTTCAGACCGCCTGAAAAACCGGCCGAAAATTAGCACAATTGTGCTCTATGGAAAACCCGTGCAGCAGTCCCCACTGCACGGGTTTTCTGCCCGGCGGTTTTGTCGCCGGCGGTCCGGCGGCAAAACATAGAACATGCACCATCTTCCATCCGGTTTCCCGACGGAATATGTGCATGTCTATGGGAGGGGGAGGGCTGTTCTCCGGGACGGCCGCAAAACAGGACAAATACCGGCCGGCAAACCGGACGGTATTTGTCCTGTGCCGTGTGAACGGCCCCGTATAGTTATTAAATGTAACTACAGCACAAAAGTATTTTTTTTAGTTTTGGATAGTGCAGGGAAGGGTTTTCACATTTGTTTTGTTGTCTGTGCTGCTATCTGCTGTGGAACATGGAACTGAAAGCGCCAGCATGCCCCATAAGTCTTTGTTTGTAACTAGGGGAGAGATGTAAAGCTAGGTGTACACTGCGTTTGACCATCCATCAAAATGCATACGTTATAACATATGCCAAACGTGCACTGTTTGGAGCATACATTTGACATCCATTTTTTTTCTATTTTTTTTTTTTACTAGCTTTTCTATTGGCTGTCACCTGTTTTCCCTTGCAATCTGATCGGGTAGGTTTGTTTATAATTATATGACGGATACAAACGTATACGTTTACAACATGGGCACAAACACTAGGATTTGTTTTCCATTGTCATACATTGTAAAAAAATATATACTGTAATATATATGTTTTTTAAACTTGAAAAAGCACTGCGTCCTCCACCCTTTAAAATTAAACGCACATTTGACGGAAAGTGTAAAAACAGACACTAAGTCAATGTACGTTGCACATCCGTCCACCTATATTAGTCAGTGAACACGTTAACGCATCTGTTCTTCCGTCAGAACGAATCCATCATCCATTCAAAATAAAGCAATGTGCACTGGCTTTGGGGGTTGTTCATACGGTGTTTGGATCTTTTTTTTTGGACCTGAAGGGACCCCAAAACGCGCATCAACAATAGCATGGTTTTTACCTCTTTAAAATGTAAACACGCATCGGCGTTCTGAAGTGAGGGGGTTTTTATTGCATTTTTGCGATGGTCTTTGGATCTTTTAAAGAAGACATGTCAATTCTTATTGTTTGACGCGCAGACCCTATTTAAAATAAAGGGGGGTTTTGCTGCAGCCAAAAATGCACCTGTGTGTTTTTTTGGGTGCGATTTACAGGGGCTTTTGAATGCGTTTTTTTTGGATCCCAAAAACGGATCCAAAAAAACGCACAAGGGGTGAACATAAACCCCTTAGTGTTTAACCCTTTTGGAAATGCTGGGGGCAGTGTTTTGGAAATTAGGGGTCTTTTAAATCTGTAAGTGCCGGGGAAGGGGTTGTTTGTGTTGGGCTAGTCCCTTCCTTCCCATTTTTTTATTGAGGGGAAGGGGGGGGCAGCGTATTAATTTAGGGGGGGCCTGAAAATTGTTGGGGTGTGTTTTTTGCTCAATTTTCCACCAAACCCGGGAAAGGGGGGTGCAAATAAAATTGAGTGGAAATAAATTAAACCCCTTTAAAAACCTTAAACCCACCTTTTGAAGTATTTAAAACGGGCCCGGTCGTTTTGGGGGGTTCCACGCCCCCCTGGGGGTTATGGGAAAGTAAAGATCTTTTTCTTTTAAATCCCTATGGAGGGAAAAGTTAAAAAAAAACGTTTAAAAAAAGTGAAAAAAATTAAAAAAAAAAAGTGGAAAAAAAAAAAGTTTAAAAACCCAAAAACGAAAAAAAAATAAAAATAAAGTACACCGCCCTTTTCCCTTTAAAAAATGGCCCAATGCCCCCCAAAAGACCCAAAAATAAAGAAAAGTACCCATAATTTTTTGGTTTTCCCCGCAGTGCGTAACGAACCTGGCCCCCTTAAAACCCGTAAAGTTAAAAAAACCCGTTTCCCGGTTTAACAGCTTTTATATGGAAAAATAAAAAATGTTTTAGCTCTCGAAGATAGCGATGCATTTAAAATTGGGTTTTTTCCCCAAAAAAAAAAAATTTTCTTTTTTTTTTTTAAAGGCTTCCAAAAAAAAAAAAAACAAAATAAAAAAAAGGGGAATCGCCCATAATGTAGCGGGCCCAAAGAGGGAAAGAAACTGTATTTTTCCCGGGGGGTAACTGCACGGTGAGGCCCCCGTTAAAACAAAATAAAAAAAAAACACTACTAGGATTTTTTTTTTTACGTATTTTCTTTTACCTGGCCCTTAAAAAAATGGATTTAAAAGCCCAAACAAAAAGGGCCTTTTTCCCCCCAAAAAAGATTTTAAAAAAATCGTTTAAACCCCATCTCGCAAAAAACAAAATCCCTTTCACAGCTCCCAAAACACAGAAAAATTTTAAAAATTATGGCCCCTTTAGCCCCTTTGGGGAAAGCAAAAAAAAATTTTTTTTTTTCCTTTGGGGTTTAATTTAAAATTTTTTTTATTGTATAAAGCAAATTAAAAACATTTTAAAAAAAATTACAAATTTTGGGGATCGGGGGTAAATCCCTATTGACCCGTGGGAAAGGGCCCCCGTCATATATTTCCGTTTTCTGTGCCGCCTTAATTTAAAAAAATTTAAAAAAAAAAAAACACTACCAAAATTGCTTTATTTTGTTTAAAATTTTCAGGGAAAAACCTTAAAAAAATTTTAACATAGCAAAAATATGCACCCCTTTAATTTTTTACCAAAAAAAAAATTCAAACCCTCCCCCGCAAAAAACAAAAACCCCTACATTTCTGCACACCCGCCAAAAAAAAAAAAGTTAAAGGCTTTTCCGAATAGGCCAACCCTTAAAAAAAAAAATTTTTTTTTAGACCCTATTTCTAAATGTGTAAAAGTTTAAAAAAAAAAAAACTTATTAAAAACTATTATTTAACTGTAAATGACCCCCCATAGTAAAGTTATCACAACATTTTAACTGCACGGCCCAATGCTGTTAAATTGAAACTAAAAAACAATGCCGAAAATGCGTTTTTCCCCCAAAATTTTCCCTTTCCCCAAAGCTAAAAAAAAAAATTTTCAACACCTGTGCATCCCAAAAAAACCCCAGTACACCCCAAGATGAGATCCCGATGGGTTTTTGGTAATCCAAAATGGGGGGACATTGGAAAGGTTTTTGCCCGTTCTGCTACTTTGGGGGCTTTTTCCCCAAAGGGCGACATGGCCCCAAACCCAAAAACTGGTTCCCAAAAGCCAAAATTTGCGTCCCTCCCCTTTTTTTCCCCCGCCTTTCGCCCAAACAGCGTTTTTCCCCCCACATGTTTGGGGGATTGCCGAAATTGGAAGAAATTTTTTTTAACAAAATTTTTTTGGGGTTTTTTTTCCCCGGATTCCTTGTATTATTGAAACATTTTAAGTTTTAAAAAAATTTCAGGTTTTAGAAGAAATTTTTTTTTTTTTTTAAATTTTTACAGGGGCCTTTTTGCTAAAAAAAAATTTTTGAATTTATTTTGTGGGGTCCATATTCGCAATGAAACCCCCGGATATATTCATTTTAAGGGGGTTTTAGTTTCCAAAAATGCGGTTTTATTTAGGGGTTTTTTATTAAGTTTTAGCACCCCTTTTGGGTTGGGCCCCAAACATGGGGAAAAGGCGCCCTAAAAATTAAAAAGTAATTTAAAATGAGAACCCCCCGGGTTATAGTAGGGGGCTCCTCCTATTCTGGGGCTTTTTGGGTGAGCCAAAATAATGCAAATGGGCCCCCAAAATGGGGTTCTCTAAAAAACAAACAGAATCAGGGGAAAACAAATTTTAAATTGCAAATTTTCCCCGTTCACAATTTTTTTTTTTTCCAGTGAATAAAGGAAAAAAATTTTTGGGAAAAACTGCAAAAAAAAATGAAATTTTGAAATTTCAAACCCCCCCACTTTGTTTAAAATTTTTTTTGAAAAATTGAAGGGTTTTCAAACTTACCCAAAAAGTGTTTGGGAAATTTCGGGTTAAAGGGGGTTTGTTTCTCAGATGGCGTCACTTTTGGGTGGGGATTTTAAAAAATTTAGGCCCTTTAAAAACCCCCGTCAGAACCCGGAGTGGTCCCCCAAAAAAAATTTTTTTATTGCAAATTTTTTGAAAAAGTGGAAGAAATTACTACTATAAATTTTTAAAACCCTCTAAAAATTTTTTTCGTTAAAAAAAAAAAAAGACATTTAAAAAATGGGTGCCCACCCCTTTGTGGAATTTGGTAATGCTAGTTATAAAATATTTTTTTTGGGGGTAAATAATTAAAATTTTCTTGCACGGGAGAAATTTTGGGAACTTTTTAAAATCGAAATTTTTCCTCTTTTAATGGAAATTTTGAAAAATTTTTTTTTTCACAAACCCAAAAAAAGGATTTTTATGGAAAAAAAAAATTTTTACTAACTTAAAGCACAAATTTTGTCCGGGGAAAAACAAAACTCCCGAATCAATTTAATTTGGGTTAAAAAATGTCAAAAAATTATTTCACATAAATTGACACGTCGATTTTAAAAATTGGGGGTTTTTGTCAGGAAAGGTCAAAACTTGGGTGGGTTTCCCAAAAGGGGGTTTAAATAGCCCCCAAAATCCCAAATTTCTGGTAAGTGTTTTTTGTGAATTAAGGGGCCCCATGCTACACCATATGTTTTTTTCATATTTTTTTCAAAAGGGGATGGGGCCCCATTATTCCCCATGCTTTGCCAAATTTACTGGGGGGCCAAGGTTTTCTATTTTTTGCCAAAGATATTGGAAAGTACAAATCAGAGCATTATTTTTAGAAGAGAATTGCTCCGGTACATTTCCGGGGGACCAGGTGGGGGAAATGTACAGTGCAGTTTTGGGGGGACATGTTTGAAAACTGGGCTAGGTCTAAGGGCTATGGGTTTACAGGGGTGAAATTTTTGGGGGTTTTTCGGCCGTTTTCACGCCATATTGAGCTCAAATAACCGGGGCCCAGTACGTTCCCCGTTTATTTCGGTAATCCATAGTTCTTTATAGGAAATATGGATTTCGCCCCCCTTCCCCCCTTGGCCAATACGCTGCGGGGAGAGGGGTTTTTTGACATGTCAATTACTCGGCGAATACGGGCTGCTAGTAAAGAAGGGCTATTTTCTGCCCTGAAGGCCTGGTGTAAATTTGGGGGGGTTAAATTTCGCCCGCAAATTTTGCCGTGGGGAACAAAAGCCTAAGACTTTCTTTGTTGGGGGGCCCATAACAAAACGTTTTGAGCCTCCCTTTTATTTTTTTTCAGGGGGCACTATAAGAGATGAAAAAAAGGGAAAATTTTTACCCCCTAGGACCCGTGGGGGGATAGAAACCCCCGCAGTTAAGGGAAAAATAGGGGTATGTTTTTTACAGGGAAATGTGGGTTATACAGACAACCCCCGGTTTTGTCTGAACGACGATTTCTGAATTTCTCCCACCAGCATAATTGGTTTAAAAGCTTTACGTTTTGGGGTTGGACGCTGATTTGAGGTGGAATTAAATGCTCCATTATGGCCAGGAAATTTGGCGTTTCCAAAATTTTTGTTGTGAAAACCCAATGTAACTGCTAGAAAGGTGTCATAAATGAGGCCCCGTGTGTTGGGTGTAAGACTATGGGACTTATGTATGAAAACTGTCTAGCAGTAAGACTGTCTTTTTGCCCCTGGAACCATAGCTCAGCTTTTATTTTTTTCAGAGCAGTATATGAAATCAAAGCTGAGCTCTGGTCGGTTGCTATGGGCAACAAAGACAGTCTTACCCTTTGACAGTTTTCATACATACGGCCCACAGTGTCGTGTGCCCAGAATGTTACTGTTCTTCTAAAAATTTTCAGGCCATGAACAAAAATGTGTCAAGTAAAAATATTTTCAATTAAAGGGGTTTTCTCACTACATTGATTCATCTTTTTTAAAATCCTGTTTTCTTGGTTTCATTTTGAATTTTGGGGCGTATTTATGGCTTCTACTACTGCGTAGAAAACCCGGTCTGTAGCTATAGCAACCGCACTGACAGCATATTAGGGAGAAACAAACGGTCTGTAGTATAGCAACCAAAAGTGGAGCCTATCAGGAGAGATGAAAGGGCGTGCTATAGTAACCAGCGCTGGCAGCCCATCAGGAGAGATCAAACGGGCTGTAGTATAGTGACCTAGCATGATGCCAGCCCTACAAGAGGGGATTTAGGAATAGGTGGACACGTTTAAAGGAACATATTGCAAAGTGACTTTTTTGCAAAAATTTTAACATAAAAAGCGCAAAACCTTGTAGGAACAACCCCTTTAAGTAATTGACTTCTACAACTTCATTGCAGAAAAAACCTAGACGAAAGTGTGATGCACTATTTATTGAGCTGAGGCTGTGAACCGGTCGTTGTCTTGTCTAGTCTTGGTCAGTTTCTTTTTTCTCAGGTTAAACATCTGTATTCTCGTGAAGTTAATCGGTCGATTCATTGAGTTCTTATGTAGACTCCACATCCCTCTCATCACATTCATCTTCATACTCTAGCCTATGTTCCCCATGCTTACTATAATATCTCTCCGTGTAGCTCCACTGTATGCCAGTGCTGAAGGGTGATGAGGCGGTCTCCCAGTGTTTCTTTGTCTCCCAGTCACATAGCTTCTGCCTTGCTAGGAGCTCACGATGGGCATCCCAAGACCAAGTGTAGGTAGAGAAGATGCTGCAAAACATAGGGTTTCTGGTTTCCTGTTCAACCTGTCCCCCCTGAATCCTTTCCCAGAAATGGAGCAGAGAGGACATTTTCCTTTCACTGGCTCTTTTGAAAAATTGTTTTTTTCCAGCATCCACCTATATTCCAGGAAGAAGAGAAACAATGTTATAACAAGCAATGGTGGCTAAAGACGTGTTAAAGGGGTTGTCTCACTACAAGGATTGCTTTTTATGCTAAAGATCTTGCAAAAACAAGTGACTTTGCAATATGTGTCCATTAACGGTGTCCTACCTATTCCTAGATATCCCCTCTTGTATGGGCTGCATCAGCTCCTCAGGTCGCTATAGCTACAGACCTGTCTGATCTCTGATAGGCTGCCAGCACTGGTTGCTATAGCTACAGACCTGGCTTCTAATGCAGTCTAGTGGAAGTCAGTAAACACGCCCCTGAATTCAAAGTGAAACCAAGAAAACAGGACTGAGGTGAGATGAATCAATGTAGTGAGACAACCTCTTTCATAAGTCAGCCATAAATCTATATGACAGACACAGTCGAGTCACATTATTATGACCACGTCCTACTTTCGATGCCAGCTGCGTGTAGTCGCATGTGGTGAACTGGCTTGGTAGGTATATGAGGTGTTGAACAGGCTGTCTGCACACATATTCCTCATTGCTGTCATGGTTAAAAGGGGAGATTTATCAGAGTTGCAGAAAGGGATGACTATTAGTTTTCAGGTCAAATCAACTCTGCAGGTCAAATCGGCAGAAAACGCTTAAGTTCAATGACAATATCAGAATTGGACCTCTGCTGATTGTCAGAGGGTTGCTTTCTGTGCTTCATCATATGAATTGATGTTGGCGTGTCAAGTGAGAAATATCAGAGAACAAACACCCTGCAACTATTGCTGGAAGAACACAAGGTGATGGTGGCAATGCTATTGTCTGGGGAACATTTTTGTGGCATTCTCTGGGCCAGTCATCCATGTGGAAGGCACTTATATCCAATTTGGGTATGAATCCATACTTGCAGATCACCTACACCCATACACACTGAATGTCTCCCCTGGGGCAGATGGGTTCTTGCCGCAAGACAATGCAAAATGTCACATGGCTGGTAATGTTTGAAATTGGTTGGAAGAGCAGGACTAAGACTTCCAAGTACTAGCCTGGTTCCCTAATTCCCTAGACTTGAACTCAATTAAGCATCTGTGGGAGCCCCTGGATGGTGTTGTTGGCTCTATGGATCCTCCAGCAACTTTGGGGTGCAGTCTAAATAGCTTCAGATACCTGTGACAACCCACCAGGACATTGAGTCACTCCAAGCCTGTCTTACTGCTCTCCATGCTGCACAAGGCAGTTAATCAGCATATTAGCTGCTGGACATAATAATGTGACTCAACAATGGAAGCAAAATTAATAAATCTAGGATGCCCATGGGCTATATTAAGTATTAAGATAAATCCATCCCGCTTGAATAGGAGCTGCAATACCAGTGGCATGCTAGTAGCACAGATGCAACTCACCTCCTGTCTGATGAAGGCATGGTCATCCATGGTCAGCTTCTTTAACTTACTCATAGACACCCTCAGGTCTATTGTATTGGCGTTTAATCTACGCTTACATCCTGGAATATAAATGTCCACCTACAAAAACAAAAAAGACATTTAGTAAGGTGATAAGATTATTCTGTAATAAACGTACGCACTATCCACCAATATGTGTACAGTGGTCCCTCAAATGACAATGGTCTCTAGCTACAATATCTTTAACATATGTCCTGGGACATTGTATATTGCGTATGGTTTCAATAACCCAGCAAATTACCACAAATATTTTATTTGAAAACCTCTGTATTAGTGCTGTGCAGGCAGTGATTGTCGGTCTAGTAGCTCCTCTCCATATTACAGTACTACATATCCTGTACTGCTCTTACATGTATTAGTGAGGTGCAAGCAGTGATTGGAGGTCTACTAGTGCCTCTCTACAGTACAGTGCGGTACCACATCTCCTGTACTGCTCTTACCTGTATTAGTGCAGTGCATGCAGTGATTGGCGGTCTAGTAGCGCCTCTCTACAGTACAATGCGGTACTACATGTCCTGTACTGCTCTTACATATATTAGTGAGGTACATGCAGTCATTGGCGGTCTATAGCTCCTCTCTACAGTACAATGCGGTACTACATGTCCTGTACTGCTCTTACATGTAATAGTGCAGTGCATGCAGTGATTGGGGTTCTAGTAGCACCTCTCTACAGTACAGTGTGGTACTACATGTCCTGTACTGCTCTTACATGTATTAGTGCAGTGCAAGCAATGTTTGGCGGTCTAGCAGTGCCTCTCTACAGCACAGTGTGGTACTGCATGCAGTGATTGGGGTCTAGTAGCGCCTCTCCACAGTACACTGCGGTACTACATGTCCTGTACTGCTCTTACATGTATTAGTGAGGTGCATTCAGTGATTGGCAGTCTAGTAGTGTTTCTCTACAGTACAGTACTACATGTTCTGTACTGCTCTTACATGTATTAGTGAGGTGCATGCAGTGATTGGGGTCTAGTAGCGCCTCTCCACAGTACACTGCGGTACTACATGTCCTGTACTGCTCTTAAATGTATTAGTGAGGTGCATGCAGTGATTGGCAGTCTAGTAGTGTTTCTCTACAGTACAGTGCGATAATACATATCCTGTACTGCTCTTACATGTATTAGTGAGGTGCATGCAGTGAATGGGGGTCTAGTAGCTCCTCTCCACAGTACAGTGCGGTACTACATCTCCTGTACTGCTCTTACATGTATTAGTGAGGTGCATGCAGTGATTGGAGGTCTACTAGTGCCTCTCTACAGTACAGTGCGGTACTACATGTCCTGTACTGCTCTTACATGTATTAGTGAGGTGCATGCAGTGATTGTAGGTCTACTAGTGCCTCTCTACAGTACAGTGCGGTACCACATCTCCTGTACTGCTCTTACATGTATTATTAAAGTGCATGAAGTGATTTTCAGTCTAGTAGCGCCTCTCTACAGTACAGTGCAGTACTACATGTCCTGTACTGCTCTTACATGTATTAGTGCAGTGCATCCAGTGATTGGCAGTCTATAGCACCTCTCTACAGTACAGTGCGGTTCTACATATCCTGTACTGCTCTTGCATATGCCAGGATGAACGTCTCCTTTGGGCACCAGGCGAGGGTCCTATTTCCTTATTTCTAGTACATTGTGTATAAAGTCCATGACCCAAAGTAGCTCCCGTCCTGATCATAGAAAGTGATTTCCAGCAGCTCTCTCTGATGTTATATGTAAAGACTTATCTGCATAACTTTCTGTAATCTTCATTTTGCAGTTTGGTAGTGACATTTTTGGGCCTAAGAACAAACCACCAGTTTTCTACAGTTAAGACCAAAACATACATGTGTCGTCCCAGAAACAACAGAACAAATTGTCAATCACTGTATGTGTGTGGAGTTAAACTGTACTTTCACTTTCTCTTTTAATATTTTATGTGCTTTTTACTCAGAAATCCTGCTTCATATTCTATAAATCTAGATATCACATGGCTCTTCTTTTCTTCCTATATCACATCCTGCTCTCAGATGGGGTAGGATAAACTACCTAATAGGTTCCCTCTAAGTACTGAAGTCCATCATGTAAAAACTGCACTAGAAGTTACTTGGTCAAGGATTAATTTTGATATTTGGTTCAGGAAAAATACCGTAAATACTCGAGTATAAGCCGACCCGAGTGTAAACCAAGGCACCTACTTTTGCCACAAAAAACTGGGAAGACTTAGGCTAGGTTCACACGGTTTATTTGCAGGGCGTAATTACGCCCCGCAATTACGCCGTGTGGCCGGGGGCGGCCCATAGACTTTCATTACCAGCGGCACGTATACGCCGCTGGTAATTCACATGTCACTTATTTCCCCCCTCGGCATATTTGCCGAGCGGGGAGAGGAGACCTAATCCATAGGTCCCTATGAGAACTGTGGATTACCGTAATGACTGTTACGGATTCCAGCCGTAATTTGCGCACTCCGGCGCGTAATTACGGACTGAAATACGTCCTATTTTAAACCGTGTGAACATAGCCTAGGCTATGTTCACACGGTAATAATTGCGGGACGTATTTCGCCCGCAATTACGCTGTGAATTCATTATTCATGGCGCGTATACGCCGTGAATAATTGCCATGTCACTTCTCTCCCCGCTCGGCGTATTGTGTGAGCGGGGAGAGGAGACATAATCCATAGTTCGCTATCAGAACTGTGGATTACCGTAATGAATGGGAAGTATTTCACCCCGTATTTAGTGCAGTACGGTGCGAAATACGGGGTGAAATACGGCCCATTTTAAGCCGTGTGAACATAACCTTATTGACACGAGTATAAGCCTAGGGTGGAAAATGCAGCAGCTACTGATAAATTTCAAAAATAAAAATGTCCCCCATAGGGAGTTTAATGTCCCCCATAAGCAGGTATAGGCAGTTTAATGTCCCCCATAGGCAGGTATATATCCCCCATAGGCAGGTATATGTCCCCCATAGCATGTATAGGCAGTTATATGTCCCCTATAGGCAGGTATAGGCTATTATAGGCAGGTATATGTCCCCTCATAGGCAGGTTATAGGGTATTATAGGCAGGTTATAGGCAGATATATGTTCCCCCATAGACAGATTATAGGCAGGTGTATGTCCCTATAGGCAGGTTATAGGCAGGTGTATGTCCCTATAGGTAGGTTATAGGCAGGTATATGTTCCCCCATAGGCAGGTTATAGGCAGGTATATGTTCCCCTATAGGCAGGATATAGGCAGGACTCCGGAAGGTCGCATGTCTGCTTGCGGAGTTCTATTGCGGAGCAGGGAGCGCTCGCTCTCTGCTCTGCAATAGAATCTTTGGCTGTATTCGCTCCCAGGAGTCGCATACAGCCGAAGCGATCCCCGCCGGTGCCCGGGCCATAGCAGTGCCCAGACGCCGACGGGTGACCGGAGAGTCAGCTGTATGCAGTCCCAGGAGGAGTCGCGTACAAGTGAAGTGTCCCTGCTGGCGCCTGGGCCATTGCAGCACCCGAGCGCCGACAGTGACTCGAGTATAAGCCGAGGATGACTTTTTCAGCTCATTTTCGAGTATATACGGTATATTTTCTTTACGTCATTGCAAACTGCCATTTTCAGACCAGAATTTATGTTTTTACAGCACAATCTGAATACAATGGGTTGAAGTGGATGGACCTCCGTGTTTTAACCTTACTCTCTGACCATTAATAAGGGTTGCCTGGGCCAAAATCAGAATACAACCCTGAGATAACTAACCTGGATACCACGGTTCGTCATTCCACTGACACTCATCTGCACGTCCAAGTCTGAGGTGACTTTCTCTCCTTTATAGATGTTTTTCTTTATCACCCTTGGGCGATGCGGTCGTCCAAATTGTTTTGGAACCTTCTTGGTGAACAGGGGAAAGCAGGGTGTCACATCATAAGGACTACCAACACTAGAGCCTGTATGTGAAATACAGATAGCCATTACATATTTCACCTCTAGACCTACAGTAACATTATTCTATCTACTGATTCCCCGGTATTGACCTTTTATTGCCTTGATCTCCTCTAGGTAAGGTATGAGTTGCTGGTCTGTCACACTCATGATGCCTGTGTCTGGGGCAAAATCCACTTGTACTTGGGGCTTTGACTCTTCTAATGTGGGGGGCTGTGGAATGGCTTCATATTTCTGCAGGTAATAGCTGTTGAAGTAAATGACAACAATTTAAACCAGAGTATCATGGTGATCTAGTGTCATAGTATAGAACGGTTCTGCCATTTTAAAGGGATTGTACCATCTCGCAAGTTTAGGTCTGAAGTCAGCTGGTACCTGGCCTCAAGTTAGCCTCAGAGAACGGAGAGATGGTCAACCTTGTGCAGTTCTCATTCATTTTTACTGGAGTTCTGAATAAAGTTGAATGAGGATGCTTGGCTTTATTTGGAACTCCCATTGAAATGGATGGGGAGAACTGCAGCAGCATGGCCATCCCCCCATTACCTGAGGCCGTCTCGAGGGTAGGTAACAGCTGACCTCAAACCTAAACTTTCCAGATGGGACAACCCTTCTAGGCCTAAGGTTATGTTCACACAGCGTGTTCAATACATTTTTAGATATGTTTTTAGATACGTATTTGGATCCGTGTTTCGGACCCAAAACAGACCCAAACACACATCTATCAATGTGCAGTGTGATTTACATTGCTTTCAATATAAAACATGCATCAGGTTCAGACGAGTGATCACTGATGTGTGTTTACTCGCGTCTTTCTGATGCGTCTTTCGGATCCGTTCAAAGAATTGTCATGCCTATTCCTGATCCAAAAGACGCAGCAGACGCCCTATTTAAAACTAAAGGGTGTGTTTCTGCTGCAGCAAAAACGCATCCAAACACGCACCTGCATGTTGGATGCAGTTTACGCAGCACTTTTGAATGTGTTTTTCGGATCGAAAACGTATTTAGCACGCAGTGTGAACATACCCTAACTCAAAATGCATGTGTTGCTGCAGTTACTCCCACACCTCAGTTATAGGTGTTCAAGAAACTAAGATGCTTAGTGAGGTATTCGCATTGTATGTTGTAGGGAAAAAGAATTTTTAAAAAACCCTACTAGATCAATTTGCAGCTATTGGATCCAGCAGTAATCAGCTTACCCTACTTCCCTTTACAAAGTCATAATAAAGTTATTTTGGCAGACATGGATTCCAATGGGATTCTTAAAATTAAGGGTGGAAACACCTGTGGGAGAGCTGAGCCTAATTAATGTTTATGTGCCAAACAAGCCAGATTGGAAATTTTTTCAGATGTTAGAGGAAAAGATAGCACTAGAAGGAGATACTAACTTGTTACTAGGGGAGACTTCAATTGTGTAATGAACGCGATGGAAGACAGAAAACTAGGATCCACGTATCCTAAGTCAGTGGATAACAGGCATAGTCTTTTATATCGTATGAGTGACAGTGCCGGCCTGATACATGGAGATCACTGAATCCCGTAGAGAGGCAGTACACCCATTTTTCTTATGTCCACCATTCCTGGTCACGATTGGACTATTTTTTTTAGCAAACCCCAGATTGATGGGGAAAGTTGCTAGAGCAGAGATAGAGGATCTGGTGATCTCGGATCACTCCCCGGTCATTGTCACAATATGGGGCACGTTATCTAGAGGAAGCAACATAATATGGAGAATGCCAAGATCTCTGCTTGGAGACGACCATTTTAAGACACTATTATTACAATTTATGAAAGGGACAATGGGAGTCATAGGGACTCACCTTGCTTATTCTGGGACACGGGAAAGGCAGTACTCAGGGGGAGGAATATGCTGTATATGACAGCTAAATAGGAGACTATTAAGGACAAATTCAATAAGGCCAAATAGAGGTTAAGGTCGACGTACACATCTTTTTTATCAGACCCGTCAGAAAACAAAAAGCAGCTGTGGGTGTCAGCTAGGGAGTCCTTTGAATTACAACAAAAAAGATTAGAATCCCTGTATAGTGATCAATTCAAGGCATCTTTATTTAAATTTGGGAATAAGGATGGGAAACTTCTTGCCAATTTGGTTAAAGGGGTTTTGCCAAAATCTTATTTCATACCTCCTGCATCCAGCTCTTCAGCTCTTTGTGCTCAGAAGGGGGCGTGTGTGATTTGTTTGAATTGCAGATCATGTGACCCAGCAGGATGACATCACCAGGCCTTCTCTCTCTCTAGTGAAAGAAAGCTCTGTTTATGTATAGAATTAAGTAGCTACACTGTAGCTCAGAGGTAACATTTTTGCTATACAGCACAAGGGTCCTTGGTTCAAATCCCTGCAGGAACTTAAGCTGTGGATTTTTTTTTCCTCTTTATCAATGCACAGACCTCATTGAGGTTTCTTTTTTATTTGCACTGTTTGACTTATTACTAACTAGTCCAAAGGACAGGAGTAGAATGACAGCACCTGGGGTTTGAACACTCAGTAGCTGCCTGAGAAGAGAGGTGATGTCTGAGCATGTGCGACCAGGACTGAGGAGCTCTCAGCCCTGGTCGTATCCCCTGGAGACGAGCTGTAAACAATGGGTCACTAAAGGAGCAGCTCAGGCAAAAACGGTGCAGAGTTTTTAATAATAATGAATGCTGAAAATGTTTATTATTTAATTTTCAAACTTCCCACACCAATTTTACTTCGTGGCAAAACCCCTTTAAGGGATGCAGAGGGTCCACCAATATCATGCGTCTCAGGAAAGGGAGGGGAAGAAAGAGATCCCCAAAAAAATCAATGATCTCCTTATGGAGTTTTACAAGAAACTGTATACTCGGCCCGAAGTGGACCTGACAAAGGACGACAGCTTTTTACAAAATCTCTCCTTACCCATATTGACTGCAGAGATTACAGAAGAACTCACAGGAGTAATTACGCATTTACCCCCAAACAAGGCACCGGGTCCAGATGGTTTACCAGGAGACTTCTATAAGATACTACAAAAAGAGTTAGGCCCTGTATTACAACAAGTGTTTGGGAGAAATTACAAAGAAGGAGACAATGCTACAGTCAGGAGACACTGCCTATATTAAAGTACTCCACAAAAAGAGAAAGATCCGACTAAACCGGAGTCTTACCGTCCGATTTCCCTTATAAATCAAGAAGTCAAAATTTTCTCGAAAATAATGGCCAACCGGTTAGCGAATCTACTACCACATCTTATCGGGGGAACACCAGATGGGTTTTGTCAAAGGGAGATCTGGGGTTAAAAACATTAGGCTAGTGCTGTCAGCTCTTGATGCAGTGGAGAGAAGGAAGTCAGGCAGACATATCCCAGCCCTCCTTGCAATTGATGCCGAAAAGGCGTTCGATAACGTACAGTAGGAATGGCTCAATATGGTTTTAGATAGGATGGGTTTCTCGGGATTATTCAAAACGCCTCAGGCAAGAGACAATACCCCGGGATTCATATCTAGTCCCATTTTTCTTCAACAGGGTACAAGACAGTGGTGTCCATTGGGTCTTTATCGGGATATAAAGTGAATCAGTTGAATTACTCCCCGTTAATTGCAAGAATTGTTCTTGAATTAGAAAGATGGAAGGAGCTCCCATTATCCATTATGGGTAGAATACAGGCTCATCTAAAAATGAGGTTTAGTTTATGCGGTTGCTCCTTTCCCATACATGCTATTCCACTCCTATTGAAGCATAAAGATATCGATGTATTGTGAGGGGCCTTCACAAAATTTATTTGGAGAGGGAAGCAGCCAAGGATTGGATTTTGGAAATTAACAGCCGGAAAAAAAATCAGCATTCCTAATTTTGGAGCAGCTACAACCGCGCAGCAAGCTTAGCATGCAATGTGTGACGACACATAAGCATCTTGGATATGGTTATTTAAGAAGGAACGCAAAAATGGGTTCTCTAATTTGGAGGTGGAGTTTCAATTAGCCTGGCAGGTCGAAAATACATGTTTGTAGTCTCTAGAATAGTAGCTGCACAGCCATATAAGACTTATCCGCTACAGAGATCGAACAGAATTATAATTATGACGCAGTAGCTACCCTGGCTGACTTGAAGAGGCATCGTGAGAAAGCTTTTTATAGGTTAGTCCATGTATTTATCTTGCCATTTACCTTTGTGGGATCTGCCTACTTTCAGTCCAGGTATGGAAAATAAATTATTCCATAAGTGGAGACACAGGCGCATACAAGAATGTGGGTGATATATTGAAATTCATAGAGTGGGCGAACATTAATGACTTGGACGCTAGGCCTTAATCTGAAAAAAATTTGGAACTAGATGCCCACAGCGGATTTCGCATAATTAGCATACACTTATGACTATTGCAATATGGGAGTGATGTTCATAATCTTCAGTCTTTAGGTGAAATCGAGGAATTTATTCATCTCTAAAAATAGTTTGTACTAAGGGTCTGCTATCTCAACATGAAGGAGATGGAGGGAAGGGGACCTTCCATTTTTAGTCCGTATGTCAGTTGGCCTGGAGGTCTCAAGATGCATGGACTTGATAGCACAAGGTAGTTACTGTACAAAATTGCTCAGAAGGGCACCTGGACATAAGAGAAAGCTACACTAAATGAACAATGGAGTGCTCATAAACCTATATATGCTTTCGATATTCCATACAGTAAAGATAAGAAACGATACTGGAGTTCATGCCCAAAGTACAATTTAGACAAAGCAGATTTGCTACACTGTTTAGGGGTCTCTGCCCAGAGATGGATCGACATTTTGGGAAGTTGGATCCAACAGTATTATGGAGAGAGATATGGTTAATGCCATTCCAATTACCCAACCGGTATATGGGGTCACTATATAAAAACAAGGAGGGAGAGTAAGGAAGAGGGTGAGGGGTCACACAACAGGGTGCAGTTCGATGGCTAGCACACCCTAGCCGACAGGGTGTCCGGATGTTGGCACACCCTCTGCGAAAAGGTGTGATCGACTGTAGACAGTTCGCGATAGGAGAGTAACAAAGCGTTCCCCTGGGAGGTAGCTGACCTAAGGGCATGTGGTCTGCATAGCAGATATGTAAGTACTTTATTCTCGCCCAAGAAGTAGAGCACCGACATCGGCAAGTTGCAGGAAAATTGTAGTAGGTTGCCTGTAAGTAGCTCCATGCGGAAATCTAGCTCTAAGATCAGAGTTTGCGCTGGGGTTTTCTTTCACGAAATTGGGTCCGCTTTATATCCCAGGTTATGAGGGGAAAAATTATGAATGCGGTAGCAGAAATAATGGAGCGTTTTCAGGGTAAATAGTTTTGTCCATATGATGAACGCTACAATAAATCGCAACGAAGCTACGTCCTATCAGTGCAGCCCATTGTTCTATGGTTTCGTATAGGGTCTGCTCCAGGTCCTGCGTGTTGATCCAGAGGAAGGCAAAAAAAAAAAAACACTTGGACTGCTGGTGTATTGGATAGAAGCAATTTTCCTCATTTTAGGGAAGTGATAAACTTCCTTAACTTGATCTGGAGGCAATCAGAATAAATCCTGGTATGAGGAAGCTGATCTCAAGGCACCCTCCTTCTCAGAACAATGGTCACCTACTATAACGTTGGATATCATTATTACATCTCAGAAAATGTCTATCATAGACCCTTCTCCAGAAGTCCTGGTTCCACTATAAAGCTTGTTCTACGATTATTAGTGATGGTCGACATCTAGAATGGGTATCCAGACCCGTTATAGTTTCTACCGGATACTCTGCGACATCACTATAACTTTGTTATAGATTCATTACATCCTAGAAAAGCGCACATCAGCCAAGACACCCATTCTCGTAGAATGCAAGTCGGTCACTAAAAAGACTTAATGCTTGTTATATTATTAACATCTATGAGTCAGATGTATCGCAGATACCTTCTCCAGAATCTGAGTCACTATAACCGATGTTGTTTATTACTTCTAGAGTAATGTACTCGCGAAATCCTTCTCCACAGGAATCCCGGGTCACTGAGATTACGCTTGTTATATTATTACATCTAGAAAGTCTCCAGACTCCTTGGATCCAGAAATCCGGTCACGTTTAACTGTGTTCTGATTATTACACTCGCTGTAAATGTATCCAGACCATACGTCTCCAGAATCCCGTTGCACTATTCATGGTAACTTCGTTATATTGATTACTTCTAGAAATTGTATCCAGGACCCTCTCAAGAATGACTAGTCACTATAACGTTCTGATACTATTACAATTACTAATTAATGTATTATTGTTATTATAGTCTATCTATATTATTACACAAATTGTTTATTAATGACTGAGAAACTGTTATGAAAGGTACTCTGGTATCTAGATGTGGATAACGACGCAGTCCACGAGTATGAGGCAAGCACATAAAAGACACATAGGGATGGTTAGAATTTGGTAAATAGGTAGGACTTTACTTTCTATGTTCCGAAAGTTGAGTAGGCCCTTTTGGAAGTGATAGATAAAACCAGTAACTGAGTATCTCGTGTATGACTGAGGACTTATTATATCATTGATATGTTTGTACAGGATACTGGATACTGTGGATTAACATGCTTTTGGTGTGTACACACTGATGTGTATTTCTGGAAGGTTATACTGGTAAGTCACTGATTGTCCCATGCATTGCTGCCTTGATACTTCTGTTTGATAAAAATGTTGTAAAAAAAAACTACAACAAAACAAGAGTCATACACTTTTGCGTCGTGAAACTGGCCATCTCAGCTGTCGACGGGATTGTGTAGCCATCAGCAGAATGTTGTCATTGAGTTGTCAAGTGCACTTTCAATCAGTTATCAAATCCACATGGATCTGTGAGGGCTTACCCTAGCTGGTGGCTGGCCTTCCACCTGCTCATGCCAGATTAATCTGGTGGCGGTGAGTAGACTTGACGATGTTTCATACAAGAAGATGCGTCCCACGTAGATGCACTTCGTGCATACACCTTTACTCTACGTAAATCTTGGTATACTGCCACCTGCACGTGTTTGTCTTATAAAAAATAGGTCTACTCATATACAAACCTATAAGAACAGTAGCTGGGACACCCATATGGGGTTAAAGGACGTAACCCTACACTGCTCCCAATGTGACTTAACAACCGATAATATGAATGAGACCACCTTAACACAATCCGCAGAAGAACCCGCTCGCGCAATTATGGTGCGTACCATCTGCTTCAGTCATCACTGTAACTCCTAACTGTACCCTACACAAAGTACCGCTCCTCTAGCGGAAAATACAGAAAATGTAGGGGATAAATAGTAAGGAAACCCACACTATGAGTGGTACCAGAAGAAAAACTGATATAAAATAAACTCGCACTAATCTATGTTCGAGGACAGCGTCGTCCGCCAGCGGTGCGACACCTTGCTTGCGTCCAGGGCCCCTCGGGTCGTGATTTCCGTGGAAGGCCCCTCGAGGGTGGTAAGTGTCCTGGCCGGGCACGGCAGCTCCGCGGTCTAGGCTTCAAAAACCCTTACGAAGGACCCGCCTCCCCGCCCGGCGTTACAGGCCCCCTCCCGGCCCAGCCAGGAAGCAGTCGCTCACTGTGTAGTCCAGGGCTGTCCGAGGGAGGATGTACGATCGCGCCTCCCTTGCGCCACTCCTCATCCTGCAACGGCTCTCGCCCTCCTGTGGCCACCTGTACCGCAAACGGCGCTCTGACGCGTGGCGGGTTCGGGGGTCCCGACACGGGGGAAGGGGGAATGGGGATGGGAGGACGGGGCTCCCACTCCAGCATGGGACCGCGGTTCCCTAGGGTATCCTTGTAAGCGAAATGTATGGATGTTAAGGTGATCTTCAGGGTGTGTAAGTGCCTAGGCGAACAGTGTAGAGCGTGTAATGTCCTACCCCATATGGGTAGTCCGTCTACGCGCGCTTCATTCCTCATAGGTTAGTTGTATATCTGGCGAGTAATATTTATATATGTGTGATTAATTAAAAGAGATATGTTTTATAACAGGAGTAAGTCTTTCTATGTCAGTGTTTTTGATATCATACTATTCCTGGGCGTGCTGAGATTAACATAGGTGTCACGCGTATGGTGGATCATGATGTTGCCGGGAAGTTTGTTGTGTTATCAATCTGTGCATAATGAATGTACCTAAAGAATGAAAATAAACTTCTTAATCTGCTCTGACATGTCAGAAAATAAATAGGACACCTTTGCAGGTTTAGTGATATAATTTACCTCGATATCTTTTCATGTCTCTTAGAACAATGTCTGTTGGAAAGTGTCCCCTCCTGACTTTACTCACCAATTTGTTTTAAAGGTACTAAACGGAATGCCCCAAATTTTAGTACAGAACCCGCAGTGTCAATGTGAAACATTTTTATATACTGCCTGTATATTCGGGTGCATATAAACCCAGGGCCAAAGGTCATGAAAACTGTCTAGGTCTTAGAAGACTTTCTTTGTAGCCGACATAGAAACCAATCAGAGGGCCCCTCCTCCATTTCATACGTGCTCTGAAAAAATGAAAGTCGGGAAAACTCTGATTTGTTGCTATGGGCACAAAAGAAAGATGAGACCTAGACTACTTTTCAGACATGTCCCCATAACACTCCCCCTTTATGTCTATAAAGAAAGAAGGAATCATGTGTGCTGGTGAGACGTCAGCTGCCGGGAGAGTAAAGACTGTCTCTTTAGTTCTTGCTGTTGGATCCACATGAATACTGTGTACATACTATGGTATAGAGCTTATTTGCATAAAGCGGATCATTGTTTGCAGTTCTTTATTTTTTTTCATTAAGTATTTAGGGGGGAAAACATGTGGCTGGGGCGGGGGGGGGGGGGGGGGTGGGTGGGGGGGGGGCGCAGGGGGGGGGGGGTTGGGGGGGGAAGGGGGGGGTGGGGGTGGGGGGGGGGGGGGGGGGGGGGTGGGGGGGGGGGTGGGGGGGGGGGTGGGGGGGGCGGGGGGAGGGGGGGGGGGGCGGTGGTGGGGGGGGGGGGGGGGGGGGGTGGGGGGGGGGGGGGGCTTGGCGGGGGGGGGGGGTAGGGGGGGGGGTGGGGTGGGGGGGGGGAGTGGGGGGGGGGGGGGGGGGTGGGGGGGGGGGGGGGGCGTGGGGGGTGGGGGGTGGGGGGGGGGGGAGGTGTGGCGTGGGGGGGGGGGGGGGGGGGGGAGGGAGGGGGGGGAGTGTGGGTGAGGGGGGGGGGGGGGTGGGGGGGTGGGGGGGGGGGGGGGGGGGGGGGGGTGGGAGGTGGGGGGGGGGGGGTGGGGGATGCGTCGGGGAGGGTGGGGCGGGTAGGGGGGGGGGGGGGGGGGGTGTGTGGGGGGGGGGGGGCGGGTGGGGGGGGGGGGGGGGGAGGGTGGGGGGGTGGTGGGTGGTGGGGGGCGTGGGGGGTGGGGGGGGGGGGGGGGGGGGGGGGGCGCGCAGTGGGGGTTTGGTGGGGGGTGGGGGGGGGGGGGGGGGGGGGGGGGGGGGGAGGGGGGGGGGGGGGGGGGGGGGGGGGGGGGGCAGGGGGGGGGGTGGGGGGGGGGGGGCGGGGGGGGGGGGGGGGGGGGGGGGGGTGGGGGGGGGGGGGGGAGGGGGGTGGGGGGGGTGGGGGGGGTGGGGGGGGGGGGAGGGGGGGGGGGGGGGGGGGGGGTGGGGGTGGGGGGGGGGGGGGGGGGTGGGGGGGTTGGGGGGGGGGGGGGGGGGGGGGGGGGGGGGGGGGGGGGGGGGAGGGGGCGCGGGGGGAGGGGGCGGGGGGGGGGGGGGGGGGGGTGGGGGGGGCGGGGGGGGGAGGGTGGGGGGGGGGGGGGGTGGGGGGGGGTGGGGTGGGGGGGGGGGGGGGAGGTGTAGGGGGGTCGTGGGTGGGGGGGGGGGTGGGGGGGGGGGGGGGGGTGTGGGGAGTGGGGGGGGGGGTGGTGGGGAGGGTGGGGATGAGGGGGGGAGAGGGGCGGCCGGGGGGGGCGTGGGGGTGTTGGGGGGGGGGGGGGGGAGGGTTCGTGGGGGTGACAGGGGGGGGGGGAGGGGGCGGGAGAGGAGTGGGGGGAGGGGAAGCGGGGGGGGGGGGGGGGTGGGGAGGGGGGGGGGGGGGGGGGGGGGGGGTGGGGGGGGGGGGGTGGTTTGGGGGGGGGTGGGGGGGGGGTGGGGGGGCACGCGGGGGTGAGGTGCGCGGGGGGGGGGAGAGGGAGCAGGGGAGGGTGGGGGGGGGGGGGGTGGGAGGGTGCGGGTGGGGGGGGGGGAGGTTGGGGGGCGGTGGGGCGGGCGGGGGGGAGGGGGGCGGGGGGAGTCCTGGGGGGGGGGGGCGGGGGGGGGGGGGGGGGGGGGGTGGGGCACGGGGGGGGGGTGGGGGGGGGGCGGGGGGGGAGCAGCGGGAGGGGGAAGAGGGCGGAGGGGTGTGGTGAGGGTGGGGGGGGGGGGGGGCGCTTGGCGGACGAGGGGGGGGGTGGGGGGGGTGGGGCGCGTGGGGTGGTCGGGGGGGGGAGGGGGGGGGCTCAGGTGGGTGTTGGGCGGGGGGCGGGGGGGGGAGGGGGGGGGGGGAGGGTGGTGGGTTGCTGTGTCGGGGGGGTGCGTGGGGGGGTGGGGAGACGGGAGGGGGGGGGGGGGGGGTGGGGGGGGGGGGTGAAGGGGGGCGGGGGGGCGGGGGAGTGGGGGGGGGGTGGACGGGGTGGGGGGGCGGGTCGGGGGGGGGCGGGGGGGGAGGGGCGGGGGGGGGGGGGGGGGGGGGGGGGGGGGGGGGGGGGGGGGGGGGGGGGGGGGTGGGGCGGGGTGGGGGGGGGGGGGGGGAGGTTAGGGAGGGGGGGGGGGGAGAAGGGTCGTGCCGGGAGGGGGGCCGGGACGCGGGGGGGAGAGGGGTGGGCGGGAGGTGGGTGAGTGGGGGTGGGGGGGGGGGGGGGGGGGGAAGGGGGTGGGGGGTGGGGTGTTGCGAGGGGGGGGGGGGGGGGGGTGGGGGGGGGGGGGGTGCGAGGGGAGGGGGCGGGGGGGGGGTGGCCGCGGGGGGGGGGGGGGGGTGGCTCCTTTTTTTGGGGTTGGGGGGCGGTTACATTGTTATTATTTTTTGCTATTATTCTTTCTTGTAGTGAAGTGGAGACTTTTGTCATGCTTCCATTTTATTATTTCATGCCTATACCAATAGTATGCATGCGCAGTGCTATTAACCTAGATGTACTATTTCCATTGTTAGTGTATGACTGATTATCTCTGTATCTGTAGTAGACTGTTAGACACCTTTATTATTTCTTTGTGTGTCGCGTCCGTATCTGCTCATCTAGTAGCTGTATTGGACTGTTATTTTGTTTTTGTTATTGTGTAAAATTTAATAAGGAATTATGTTTACAAAAAAGATAATAATGGGCTCACTACTGCGGCGCTCATGCTGGGGTATTTACTTGAATGTTTTGGTATGTAAATTGTGTGCTGTATATATTTGTGTGTGGACTGAGTATGGTTATTTTATTACTATGTGTTCTGAGTAACGTGTAATGACATTCCCTTGTAAACCAGGGTGTGGAGTAGCAGGAAGGCCACCGACTCCTCAAATTTCCCAAACCTGGCCGCTCCTGTCTACCGCTGATATCACAGGCGCATGTCTTAAGTGATTAACTTCTGTAGTAAAAATGTAACATCAGGCTTTTTTTTTTTGAATCACAACTTATGATAAATAATGAAGCTATTTAGGTAGTACAGAGCACTGAGGAAGCAAAAGGGTAACTAATGTTTGATTTTTTGAACAATTGTGGGGTTAAGAGATTGAGATGAAAAAGCTGTATTTGTAATCCAAAATGTCCCAGCTGTCTTCTGGCACCCATCATTGGGAATGTGCTCAGAAGAGACGTGGGATCTAGATGCTTGTCAGTGATATGCTTGATCATCTGTTTCAGATGCCCCAGAATAAAGATTCAGCTGAGCTGAAAACAAAGGTGGATTTCCTCAATACTAACAAAATAATAAAAAATTAACATTTTGGTTTGGTTTTTAGGAGCAAAACAGTAACAATGCAGTTACAGAAAGAAATCATGCAGAACAAAAGCCAGATGCTAATAATACTTGCAGGTACATTTTTGTTTAAGCTCGAATAATGAAGATGACTGCTGTATATAAATTCACAGTAGCCTCATGTGCAAGCTGTAGTGATGGTGAGATATGGCAGCCTGAAAGTCACAAGTTCAAAACAAAGTTACCATTTTTGCTTGTCGTGTAAATATATTTATTGGATATGACTTTAGATCAACAGAAAAAATTTGATAATATGCAAAACACTGCAGGAATCATCTTGTGGAGTCTCCTGAATTGTTCTGGAGAAATAATATTGCCTCCATCGATAACTGATACATGACCTCACATCTGATCTATTATTTTACAGGCTAGAGAACGGCCACTTACACTAACTTGGGTTGGGGGTTTTAAAGCAGTGACCCACAGGGGCAACATCTCTAACACTGTCAGGGTATAAAGGAATTGCCTCAGGCCAGTCAGTTTTGATTGAATGTTGAACTCTTCTACTTCTTTGAAAGCAGGTGAAAAATTTGTTTGCATGGGAGCGGGAATCTTTGTCCCCTGGGGCACCACTTTGCCTGCTCCTTGTAATCAATTACATCCTCAAGATTTGGAGCAGTTAGCAACAGCGGACCCAATTCCTCTTGCGTCTTTGCACTTGCACTCGAACTAACTGGTACCACCCTGGTATTATATTATTTTCGGTCATTCAACCGCAGTTCGAGGTGCACATTTTCATGACGACCTCGATCTTGGCTAAAATAGGCACCGACCTCACGGAAACACGCGATCCACCTGTCAGCTAGCTGTCCTGCATACAACTGCATACAAAATTGACCAGTAGATCGAGACGGTGGCCTGCTGACTAGCGTGCATGCACACCAGCAGGCAGGCAGGCCCACACTTCTATACTGCAGCAGCCCTCCCTGAATGCAGCGCTGTCACTATGTATATCAGAGTAACGATGACACTGCGTAATTCGACAATGAGGGCAGGCATGCTCTATATACATAAGCAGATGAGCTCGACTAGCTACGCATGCGGCACTAGTACGTGACAGCTTCTATTGTGTACGTACCAGTCGAGTATCTTCTGTAGTTTATGTAGTAGTAAGGGAACGTCATCACTTACTGCCAAACACATAGTTATGCAACTAAGCGCATATTCAAAAACACAAAAATATATAACATATGTTACCTTCTCATTAAAGTCTTTCTCGTATTTACATGTTAAGAACATCATAGACTGAGCTTGGCCTGAACTCAGTACTCAACTAATTGCGTCGGATAGTTAAACTAAAGAAAACGGATCCAACCTACGCAATATTCACTTCAAGTTCTATTATACCCCTGATGAGAGGAGAACTGACAAAAAGATCCATCAGTCCATTTTAATAATCTCCACAACATTTTTTTTCATGTCATGAAATGGGTCTTTATTGATACGCAAGTGTGGAGTGGTTGGGGCTATATCCAGATTTTTTCTGGTATTTTTATTGTATTATATATTCCTTCTCTACATGTAAAGGATAAGTTCACTCCTACGTGGCTTTAAAAATGGCGCGTTTATTATGCGGCGAAGATGCTGCCGCCGCAATTACGGTAATTCATAGATCTCATAGAGAGCTATGGATTATGCGTTGTCCCTCCGCGCGTACAATACGATCATATTGTACGCGCGGGGGGAGAATTGTCATGTCGCTGACAATGCATGTCCTACACTATGAGGCGGTGACGTATGACATGGCCGGCCGACCGTGCTTTGGCAACTTACAGCGCGTGGTTCGCTAAAAGCAGTACAGGCGGATATTGCAGCGTGCACTTACTAAATAGGATAGCACCGCCAATAAGTGAGTGGTGGTAAACCATGAGCCATGCATCGCGATCGTATTCGTTGTTATTTTGTCTAATCAAACAATTTTAGAGCCAGCTTACAGGATGAGCTTCTGATTAATTATTTGCATTGTTGGCTGATAAGCACTATTTGGCTTTGGCCGTAATTAGCATGTGGTGCTTGTGATCTATGATCAAACTCCTGTTTGCCTTCATATTTACTGTATTTAAATCTAGTGCTATGGCATTGCAGTGAAATTGTGTAGTTAAAGAGAACCTGTGGCCATCGCTGACCTGTCCGGTATAGTAAATCTTGTGTTCCTTGTGATATAACAATCCTGGAGCCTGTCTCTGTATAATCTGTGTTGTGCTGTTCCCTGGCTGTTATGATCCCTCAGCTGAGAATTATTAATGAAGATGTGCAATGGGTGTTACTAATTTGGGGGGATGCTCACCTATATCGACTGACATTGCCAATCAGCTCGTGCGATCTCATAGTGTGTGCAAGAACCTCCTGCGTCCTTGTCAGAGATTGGAATATGATCACACAGAGTGAGCTGATTCAAAATTTCAAGGAAGTGAACAGTAACATCGAGGGGAACAGCAACTCTGACATGCCAGTTTATAGTAGAAGGAGTGCTTGCCAGAATTGTTAATTACACAGGGAACACAAGGATTTACTAAGAAATTATGGGTGAGATTGTGTCTTTGAGAATTAAAGTTATGATCTTCTTCCACTTACAATAAGAAAACAACTGGTATGACACCCTCTTTGCGAAAGTGGTCACATAAATAAATGACTGTCCATTTCTATTAGTGAATTTCATTTTCTAGACTCTAACACGCATGATATACTGCAGCTGTGGAATTTTCTGAGAACCAAACACTTGTGCAACTATCTGTCAGAGATTGGCATCGAATAAGAAACCGTTATCCAATGGAATATCTCTTCTGATACTGGCAAAAGCTGTCTTCTGTCTGCAAAGACCAGTAGTCATCATAGAAAATGATAGAAGTCACATATGTTGAAAGATGATACTGGTGATTAGTGGTGTGCTATCGCCCACTTTTGAAGGTAACACGTGTTGGATAGGCTTATCTTCATTTTTGGGCTACGACACGCACCTGACATACACGCTACCCTGCTGATTTGCATTACAATTACTTTTCTAATTGCACACAGTTATGGTAACCTGCCATGCAAAACTATAATTGTATGATAAAATTTTCTTTTGCTAAGCCTTTAATTTTTAAAGGTGGCCACAGACAGTAGGTGAATTGTGGCCAAACCTGGGACTAGTCAACCATTTAATGTGTATGGGGGCGTCTCGACTTTTCCCTAGTGGCAGATAATGAGAGAATAAGGGTATGTTCACACGCGTGTTTGCTCCAGTAGTGAAAATCAATAGCTTTTGGTTGCGTGTTGGGTACATCCTGGATCAACACACAATCCTAACAATGAGCAGTGAGTTTCTACACCAGCTCCGCAAGGTACAACAGTATCGGCGTTCACATGAGTGATGCCAAATGGTGTTTACTTGTAGTCTCTTCGGATCCGTTCAGATTTGACCTGTCAATTTCTTGACGAGAGAATGATCTCAGCAGGAAGCCCTGACTATAAAAAAAAAGAGCGTAATCGGTACACGCGTTCCTGTTCTGCGATCCAGGACATACAGACTCCAAGGACGGCTAGCTTTAGAGTCTAGCTGCGTGTTGGATCCGTGGGGGATAGACCATCGAACGGCACTATGTTTTTGGACATGGATTTTTGAGGGTCTACATCTCCAGTTGAACCGAAATCATATCCTAATCAAAGCGTAGTGAACATACCTAAGAGATTCATGCATTGCTGAATTTCAAATTCCTTCACTTTTGAGGAAACAGATGTGCTCATTTCATAGTGTAACACAACGCGAGAGTTATTGCGAGGAAAAATAGTTGTGCAAACTGGCATTCTCGATAAAAAATACCGGTGACTGAACATAGTTTAAACCAGGACTGATACTTTACTATGAGCTCTATGCGTAGCAGTGGTGACTTTATGCGATCGGTAAGGTATTGAGCCCGTGTGGTACCATAACAAAGAAGCGCGTAAGCTGACGGTTCACAGCGCAAAATAAGCCACCTGACAATAGGTAGAGACCCTAGAATATATCAACCTACTAACTACTGGGGGTTAGACCCTATATACACTTACCTAAATACTGGTGGATAGGATATACCTACCTACATACCAGCTGGGGGACCTATGTACCTACCTACCTATACAGGGGTCTATATATCTACCTACTGGGGGCCCTACATTACCACCTACCTATTGGGGGGTCTTATGTATCTTCTTACCTACTGGGGGATCCTATGTACCAACTTATCTACTGGGGTTCCTATATACCTACCTATCTACTGGGGAAGCCTATGTAACTACTTATTAGGGAGGCCTTTATACTTACCTACTGGGGGCCTATATACCTACATAGTGGGGAAGCCTTATATACCTACCTACTGAGGAAACCCTATATTCCAACCTATCTTCGCTCCTTTAGGTAGATTAGTTTTGCACCCAGGCCCATGAGTCTTTAGATACGCCCCTGCTTATGTCTGTCCACAATATAAATGTAAACTCACCAACAGTTATCAAAAATCGTTGATTATCTGTCAGAACTGCCATGAAATCCCAAAAACTCATCTTCCCATCACCTAATGGGAAATAAAATAATGTTATTAGACATGATTATCAAGCCCTGACATATTGCTCCAAATGGTCATTTATAACATAAAGGGTGAGTTAAAGCTGGATGGATCGGCTGTGAAAACTCTGCAATGTTTTTGCTGTAAATCCATGCCCAAAAACATGCACCAGTTTATTGATGGATTCAATGGATTTTTCCTCATTAATTTCAACTAGAAAAGGCAAAATCCATGCTAAAATCCACAGGAATAGCTTACCTGCAGATTTGTTCTTCTCCCTCTGAAATTAATGGTAAAAAATCCACAGCAGAATCTGCAGTAAGATTAAGGGTGCGTCCACACGGCAAAGACAAAATACCGGTCGGGTTTTTTTTGGCACGTAGGGGACGGCTTTTCTCCGTATTTTGCGGATTCAAGCTGTCCCTATTCACATTCACATGTTCATGAAGAATGAACATGTTCTAAGTTTTGGCAGTGTCAAAAAGTGTCCAGCAGAAAATCTGTGTAGTGTGAAATCCAAAAACCGTCTGTAAAACCGACTGAAAACCCTTGTCGTAGGGATGGGCCCTAATAAGAAATCTGCAAAAAATTGCAATGATAAAAATTTTAGATAGTTTTTTATGTTTTACTACTTTTACACAGTAGAAATGCATTTATAAAAAATTGCGTTTTTATGTCTTCATTGTCTGATAGCCATATCTTTTTATTTTTCTGTATATGGAGCAGATTATTGGCTTGTTTTTTGCGGAATGAGTTGATGTTTTTATTGGTACCTGTAACGGCTAGGTAGTAGATCCACTGGACCACCGCAAGTGATGGCAACAACCGCGCCAGAGAGCGGAGTCTAAGTAGGTCCCAGTTTTCACCAGAGCCCACCGCAAAGCGGGATGGACTTGCTGCGGCGTGAGGCTACCAGGTCGCTACCCCTGACGCAGCGGGCTTGCGTGTGGCGGCCGGGTGCAGCGAGGAACAGAATCGTAAGCCAAGAATCATAGTCATGGGCAGGCAGTAAGGTCAGTGCTGGCGGCAATGGTTTGTGGTCGTGGACAGGCAGGAAGGTCAGGGCAGGCGGCAGAGGTTCGGAGTCGAGAACTTAGCAAGAGGTCTGGTACACGGTAAGGCAAGAATACACTTAAAGAACGCTTTTTCTAGGGCACGAGCAACATGATCCAGCAAGGAATGATTGTGGAGTGAACCATAAATAGGGGAAGCGCCCGGCAATTAGCCAATTAAACCGGGACGCTGGCCCTTTAAAAATTCAAAAGAGGGGGGCGGGGGAGGGGGGGGCCGCCCCCTCAGGCCCGGGAGAGGGCGCGGACGTGACAGGAACAAGGTCAGGTGAGTCCACAGGGCCGGCGGAACCAGCGCTCGTCCCGCGGACAGCGGCGCCACCCGACCCCGGCAGGCACCCGGAGTGGCGGCCACGGGTGCGCCCGCGGGCCGAGGAGCGGGACCACCCGCTACAGTACCCCCCCCCCCCCTTAGGTCGCGCCCTCTTCTTAGGCTGAAGGAAGTTCCGAATCAGATCTTTGTTCAGGATATTGGAACTCCGGTTTTCCCCGGACCTTTTTCCCCGGGGCCGAAGCCCCTCCCAATCCATCAGAAAAAACCGCTTACCCCTGACAATCTTCATGTCCAGGATGTCCTTCACTTCAAAAACATCAGGGGACTCTAGTACCGGAGACGGAGCAGCGCTCTTCTGAGAGAACCGGTTCAAGACCAGTGGCTTTAGGAGGGAGACGTGAAAGGCATTAGGAATCCGGAGAGATGGAGGTTTGGCAGAGTTTGTAGGACACCGAGTTCAGTTGCCGAAGTATTCTGAAAAGGTCCCAGAAACGCAGACCCAACTTATAGCTGGGGATCTTGAGGCGTATGTATCTGGAGGAGAGCCACACTTTATCCCCTGGAAGGAACGTTGGAAGATCTTCTCCTCTTGTCAGCTTGGGTCTTCATGCGGGCTGAAGCCTGGAGTAAGGCATGTTGGGTCTCCGCCAAATGACCCCGATAATCCCGAACCTGGTTGTCCCGGCGGGAAAACCCCGGAGGCCGAAGCCAAGGGGAGGGGGGGGGGGCCGTGGATGACGACCATAGACCACAAGGAATGAGTCCCGATGGTTATTAAAAGAACTCGGTCCATGGAAGCAGTTTTGGACCAGTTTGTCCTGGCGTCCGGAAACACAAAGTGCTGTAGATACTCCCCCAAGATCTGATTTACCCTCTCCACCTGCCCCTTTGTCTAGGGATGGTACATGGATGAAAAGTCTAGCTTGTTTTGCAAGGGGGAAACAAAAGGGCACGCCAAAACTTAGAGAAAAATTTGGACCCCTCGTTGGGGGGCGATGTGGGTGGAAAACCCAAATGCAGGGGGGAAAAATTTTGATGGAAAAGGGGCCCCGCCAATTTGGGGACAGAAGGGAGCCGGGAAAAGCGGTACAAAGGGGACATCTTTGAAAATCGGTCAGTGACCCCCAGTTTGACCGAGTTTTTCCAGAGGAAGAAGGAAGGCCGTGAAAGGGCCATGCCTTTTTGGTGTTTCCATGGGGGAACTCGGGAAACGGGGCGGGAGGGACTAAGAGGCCTGCGGCCCCGGTGGCGAGGGCCTTGTTTTGGGCCATTTTGGTCAGGGGGAGAACAAAAAGTCCTTGCATTTTGGAGCAGATTGGCCACCAAGTATTGTGGGCAAAGAAAAGGGCGTAGGTTTTTCCTTTTACCCCCGGGATGGCGGGCCAAAAGCGAACTATGCCCCAAAACCCGGGGAATTCTCCTCCTGAGTGCGGGACGCAGTGGGTTTTCCCCGGGAGGGAACGTTACGGAAAACCACAGGACCCAAACCTAAAACCACCCCTTCAGGAAAAATTGTTGTGCTAGATACTGGTTCTTCCCCGGTAATGTCAGAAAAAAAGGGGGAAAGGGGGCATCCGCCTTGACTTTTTTTCTCGGCCGGTCGGAAGTGGCCCTTTAAAAAAAACGTGAGAAAAAAAAAGAGACCACCGGGGGCCTGGCGGGGAAATTTAAACGCGGGGGCCGTTTGGAGGTTTTGGGGAGATTCTTATGGTTCTGTGAAAAAGGGTCAAAAACCCGGATGTCGAGCTCTCTCCAACGGGATGTCGCCAACTCCTCCGGGGGCCAATTTTAGGGCCCAAACACTCCCGTCCCCCCAATGGAATAATTTCGTTCCCCGGTAAAAAGGCCCGGGAAAAAAAAAAACCGCAAGGGGGACAGTTTGCCTTTGGGGCCCCTTTCCGGGGGTCCAGACCCCCCCTTGCTCCCACGGAAGAGGCTTTCCCCCTCTAGGCTGAAGGGTTTCTCCGGGAAAACCCGGGACGGCCCAAAAAAGGTGCTGAGGAAAACCCTGTCTTCTTTTTGGGGAATTGGGGAATTTCCTAGGAAGCTTTTAATGGGCCCGAAGACCAAACGGGCTTGGCCATGCTGGATCGCGGAGATTTTACTGGGCCCCATCGGCAGATCTCGATCGGAAACAAATGTACGCAAGGAAAGGAAGGTTTTGGCCTGGGGGAACTGACACTTCTCCACTTTGCATACATCGATTTTTCCCGCAGACGTCGCAAAACCCCTGGCTTTATTGTACCCGATAAAGTCTGAAATCAGGGGAAAAAATCAAAAATATCGTCCAGTTAAAACTATGCCCCGGGGTTGTACAGAAATCCCGAAATACGTCTTTTAAACTCCTGAAATAGGGCTGGGGCTTTTGGCTTTACCCCAAAAGGGCATCACAGATCCCAAAAATGCCCGTCCCCGTGCTAAAAACCCGTTTTCCCTGTCCCCCCTCATGAAATCTGATGAGGTTATAGGCCACCCCCGTGGGTCCAATTTGGGTAAACCCCTTTGGGCCCTTCCACGGAGAGGGTTTCAAAGGGCAAGTTATCAGGGTAAAAGGTGGGCGATTTTTTTTCCCGGTGATTTTTGTTTCCCCCCCTGTAATCAATAAAAGGGGACAAAGAGACCCGTCTTTCTTTGGACAAAGAAGAAATCCACACCGGCAGGAGGGGAAAGGTTTGCGTATGAAAACTTTCAACAAATTCCCCCTAAAACGTACCCGCATGGCCCGGGAGTCTCGGGCACTGACAGAGAGTGCCCCTCCCCTGTGGGGGGAGGGTTTCCCTGAAGGGGGCTATGGGCCCATTCATAGGGCCCGATGGGGGGGGGTGGGTTTCCCTCATTCTGTTTTTTTCGAGAATACATCTCCAAAACCCGGTATTTCCCGGGGGCCAACCTTTTTGGGGCCCTTGGACGGACGACTGGGGAGGAGAGTTGGAAAACCGGGGCCTGGGGCCCCCAAGCAAAAATTCCGGGCACTCCGATCCCCAACGCGGGTTTTTTTCCCGTCCCCCCAATAAAGCGGGGGCTTGACTTTTGAAAGTTTGGGTACCCCCAAACAGGACCCCACCGAAGAAGCCAAGGCAGGACTTTAAAGGAGATTTTTCTCCGTTTGTGGGGCCCCCTACAGGAGGGCACGGGCCCCCGGTTGGGGGAACCCGAATGGAGTTGCTAAAATCTCCCACTAAACGGAAAAGAAAAAGCAACGGCTTGTCCTTACAGATACGGGCAAGCGATGCGGGGCCCCCCAGGGGAGGCATAAAATGAATTTCCCCCGGCGGAGATGGGGGCCCCAGGGTAAGGCGGGGGGAACCCGAAAGATAGGCCCAAGCTTTCCGTCATTATTCCCACTTACTTCGTGGGGAAGGGGAAAGGGACTGAAAAAACCTGGGGGGAGGGCCTCTCCTAGGGCCCCTTAGGTGCGAGCGTTTCCCGACCGGGGCTGAGGAGGGTGCGGACAACTCCAGGGAAAAATGGCCCGGGGACTGGCGAGTAGAGGAAAAGGGGTTCTCCATCCGGCGGGGGACAGCTCAAACTTAAAGAACCAGTTTTGTCCCGGTACACCTGCTTTGGGTTCTTCGGGGGGAAATCGGGGGGAGGGGCAGCGGAGATTTTGGGAAACACGGGAGCCGACGAGGTAGACAGTGGGGTGGGAGCCCCTTTCGGGTCTTTTGAAAAAACGTAACGTCTTTTGCGAGGGCCAGAAGGGAAATAAGTTGGGCTCAAAGAAGTTGGGGGAACATTGCTGCAATTTGCACCCTTTACTCTGCTTGACAGGCCCTTCTTGAAGGGTGGCGCCTTAGAGCGGCGTCTTTTCCCAAAACAGCTGGGGCTAGGGTGGGAATTGGACCGCATAATCCCCCTCGGGGGCCCCCCCTGGCTTTGGTTCAATAGGGGCACCCTCCGCAAAGATCCCGCGCAGGTTTCCTTTGGGAAAAATTCTGGGGAAATTTTCAGGAGGAAAACCTGTAGGCCTGCGGTCACGGGGTTTCATTCCGGCCCCCCAAAAAAGGTTGTGGCCCGGGCCCAAACCCCTTCCCCGGAAAAGCGGGCTCCCACGAACTCCCCCTTTCCCCCTTTTAGTGGGAAAAAACCGGGTGGGCCCATCGGCTCCACGGCATGGAGCCGCGGAAAAAACCCGCTGCAAAGCTTCGAGTCCCTGTCGAACTTGAAAGGGTAGAGGAAGGCGAAGCTTTGGACCCACGGGTTTGCCAGGGGGGAGGGCCCCCGGGGGTGTTGGTTTGAGGGGGAGGAAATTTGAGGGGCTCGAAAGGGTAGTTCTCTCCTTTAGAGAGGGGCGCCAGAAAGGTGTGTGGAGTTTCCCAATTTGCCTTTTTGCACCCCACCAGCCAAGCCACCCATCGCCTGCTCTGTACTGCGAGGGGCAAAACCCCCCGGGAAAACGGTTTGCCCTACAGATAGAGATACGGGCTTGGTTTAACTACCCCCTTTTGCTTTCCAAAACCCAGTGGTCAAAAAAAATTGGGGAAATTTGTTAATCCAACAAGGGCGCTTGAGCTTCTAAAAGCCCCTTTTCCCCAAAAATGCCTTGTGTAGGGCAGTTGCTTCGTGGGAAAAAAAAGGGAAATTTCGAATCCCCACAGGGCCAAATGGCATTTCTCCCTAAGGAGGGGCCCTTCCCTTATTTTTTTCCATGGGGAAAATACGTTAGTTTTTCTAGTCAAACCGGGTTCACATCGGGAAAAAAGGGATTCATTTGGAGCCCCCGTCCCAGATGTGGAAAAAAAAACACCATTCCCCCCGGGAACGGCCCAACGACGGAAATGTTTTTTCTATAATTTTTTACATCATTTTAAAGAAAAAATAGTGCTGCATGCTGCTTTATTTTTTTCAGTAATTTTTAGTAGAATCTGCGGCGGATGCTCCGAACGAAAAACCTTGACGCATTGTAAACCCAGTTTCCCTTGGCCACGATTTTTCTTACAAAATCCCAATCCTAAGAATTTTTCAGACTTTTGTATGTCTGGGGAATAATGATCACAGTTCTTTTTAAAACTTTTTAAATGTTTTCAGTTAAATGAATCATTTATAAATGTATAAATGTATACTTTGTTTAAATGGTATCAATGTATCATGTTTCAATGTTCTTTTCAATGTATCATAAAGTTTTGTCTTTAGGCGTTGTTCAGACATTCAGCTGGATCAAAATTGGATGGCACATATTGAAGTGGTTTTCCATGACTTTTTTAATCCTCTCTACCCCTCCCACTGTGCTAAAATAGAAAATTGACCCATACTTACTTCTCACATCGCAAAAATTCTAGTGCTTGGATTTTTTAAACCACTGGGGGACGTCACATTCATGGATCACAGCAGTCGCTTTGCCTCCCATTTTCAGGTGCCCAACAGGGGTGGGGGGGTTTTGCTGCAGCTTCCGGGTGACCCCCATGAACGTGCCCATCATTATTGGGGGGTTTGGGGGACACTAAAAGTTCTGGCAGCGCGGTCGGTGGGGGGGGGGGGAAAAGTGTGGGTTATTTTCTATTTTAGTGCAGTGGGAGGCGACAGGGAGGATTTTTAGAAGTCTTGGAAAACTCCTTTAAGGAAAGATTTTGAAACTTCTCCTTGTTTTAAATCCATTCTTATTTTTGGGGGCTTAAAAAACCTGCATTTTAAAAAGCCAATTATGAACGAAACCTTTTTGGCCCAAAAAAAGGTCAATCAGTCAATCTTTAAAATTCCAATAACCCGGGTTCCTTACTCCGAGGATAATTTTAGGGGGTTTAAACATTTTTTTTTTTTAATGGCATTAAGCGGGGGTTGCACAACATTTTCTGGCAAAAGCGCCACACTGACTTTAATTTCAAAACCCTTTTTAAAGGGGCCCGAAATAAAGTTTTCGAGGGTTATTCCCCATCTGAGAATCTTATGGCACATCAATTCTTTATACCCAAAATGGTTAAGAGGTCTTGGTTCCAATTCAGGGGATCCCAAAGATCAGAATAGGGGTGTCCTGCTCGGTTTCATGGTCCTATTTTCAATGTAGTTTTAGTGGGTTACAGAAAAAACCCCTTTTTTTCAATTTAAAGAAGAGAGGGGACCTTTTCCAACTTAAACCCCTCCTGCAGTCTCTCACCTATCAGACATCTTTATGGTATATCTTGTGGCTGTGCCATGACTGTGTCAAAAATGAATACTCCCCTTTTTGGGGAAAAATTCAGAGGACTTCCCCGGGTTTCCGGGGGCTGGCATGAGGGGGTGAGCGCACAGAGGGTCTCCCCCGGCCTCCCGCTTTAATTTCCCCCACAACAGCCCTCTCCCGCGGCGCTGAGCGGCTCCCACAGCTCGGGCCCGCAACCCGCCGCAAAAGCTGATAAGGGGAATGGACAGGTACTCCTCCGAGCATTTAACCCATGCTTTTCCCCTGCCGGCCCGCACACCACGAAAGGGGGGGAAGCAAGGGTTGGGGGCTCGCCGGCGGGCGCCTTTTGAGGGGCGCGGGCCCCCCGCGTATAGCCCCGGACCTCTGACTGCTCTGTCAAGACAACGAGCGCGGGCCCTAGCCGCCCCCGGGCCCCCGCACTCCGTCGGCTTTTAAAAATTCCACTTGCCCTAACAGTTGCAAAGGGGCCCCCGCGCTCCCCTGGTCCTGGCAGCTTCCAGGGGCCCTTAAAAAGCTGCCCTGTCAGAGCTCCCATCAGGGACTCCCTCCCCCCCCCCCAGAGGAAACTTCGGAGCCCCCAAAACCCGGTTTTTAAGGCCCAGCCCCGAAAAAGGGGGCCCGGCTTTTTAAAACCCTTTAACTCCAAGGGTGCTGTTGAGGCCACACTACAAGCCCCCCAAAAAAGGCCCCAAGCGATGTATCGGCGCATGAAAGCAAAACTGGAGGGGTGGAGCACGGGTCTTCCCCACTGGGGGTCTGAAATGACACGCTTCACCGAAAAATATCGCCAGCAGAAGGGGGCAAAATATTTCCCCTATGATCGGATAGAGGGTCCCGGAGAAAACCCCTCTCCCCAGGAGTTAAATTTTCGGGTAGTAGGGCTATCTGAGCAGGGGTTTAAAAAAATCGAACTACAAAACCCTGTCCAAAACCCCCCTTTCCCCCAGGCCTGGGGAAACAAATATGGCTGCAGAGTGGAAAGGGCCACCGAACCCCCCTGAAACCCCCTCTAACAGGGAGGAAAGGAAAAATCAGCGAGGGGAAAGCGGCAAGTTTTTTCATCAAAATCTTGATTATAACGATAAAAGGAGATCCTCAAGGCTTTCCGCAAACCCGAAGTTCCACCGTCCAGAAAGGCTCAGAAAATATTGAAAATTTTTTAGGGCTTTCGTTTTTAAGTATCAAAAACGTTGGCGTGCCTTCAGCAAGCTCTGCTCTCTCTTATTTTCAAAGAAGATCCGCTTCCAGCTTTTTATATCCCCACCCTTTAAAAATAAATTTTTTTCCAGATGCTGCTTTCCCAAAATTTTACCTCGCCGAAAGAGGCAAAGAGGATCTTCGCTTCCTTTGGGTTTTCCCGGCCCCTCTCCCTCCCGAAACAACCCCCAAAAGCGGACCCGGTTTATCCTCATCTTTCCCCCGAGACTCTTTGCCTCCCCCGGAACCAAATTTGCGAGCTCTCGGAAGTCCCTCTAAATCCTCCCGTTCCCCCATTGAATATATCCCCTCCAGAACTTTTGTCCAGAACTCTTGCTCCAAAAAGTTTTTTGGGACTCCTAAAACCGGGGTGTAGGTCGTGAGTAATTTCCCGTTCCGCTGCCAAAATTGCGGTATTTTTTCTGGGGGGTTTCTGTTATTGCTATTACTGTTGATGATTTTTTGGGTGTTACTTTATTACTTCCTTTTTAAAGCTTGTTTTTTCTAAGGTCCCTTTTTTTACTGGGTTTCAAAACTGTACTGTAATTTTTGGTCAGAGGTATTGGGGCCCCATTTAGAGCAAAAGGGTTTTTGGGGGCTGTAAGGAAGCCGCCAAATTTTTTCCCTTTTTCTTTCTTGCAGGGAGGCCTTTGGGGGGGCGGTTTTCTCCGTTTCTTTTTTGATTTTTCCCTTTTGGGCCCCTTGCTAAGGGGCCCCCCCAAAGGCCCGAAAAAAAAGAAGTCCCCCCGCGATAGGAGAGTCCTTGGGGGTGGCAACCCCCGGCTCTCTGCGTGTTTATTTTTAGTTGTTTGTTAAGGGTTTTTTTTTTTTTTTTTTTTTATCCCAAAATTTCAAGCTTGACGGGACAAGTACTGAGTTTGTCTAAAATTTTTGGTTTTTTTCTATTGGACAAGGTGTAGTTGAGTTAAACCAAACGGCCCTGAGAAACGTTCCCCAGAAATCCTTAATTTCCTTGCTTGGGACTTTTTTACATCCTCCCCCCCCCCTCCACACATGAGGGTCGTAAATGGGGAAAACTAAGGGTTCCCCTCCCCAAATAAAAGGGTCAGGGTAAATTTCGCCAAACCCGAAGAGGTTCCGTCCCGATTTGTTCCCTTTCCCCAAGAGACGCACTTGGCCCAAAGAGGATTTCTTTTGGGGTGCGCCAAAATCTGGGGGTTTGGCCCGGGATTTGGTGCACCCCGGGAAAGGAGGGGAAAAAGGCCGGGTAATTTTCCTTAATTTCATAAGAATTTTCCCCTTTCCCGGTAAACTCCACGAATTGATCAAGAGGGTAGATGGCGCATTTGAAAATTAAATTACAATGGGGTTTTTCCCCCATTAGCTTGGTTTAACGTTTTTTGGTTCCCCAAAACCCCCAAGGGAGGGTCCTTTTTCGTTAAAATTGGGGGATTTAATTCCAAAAAAACGCAGCCTTTTCCAAAATTTTTAGGTGGGGAATTTAACGTGGTTTTGGTGAAGTCCTGATAGGGAAAAAAAAGGGGGCCCTTAACCCCCCCCATGACACCCCCCCCTAGGGTCCAAAAAAGGGGTTTACCCCAAATTTTTTGAGCACCACAGGAAAGAGGGACGCGTGGGGGGGGAATCCTTTATCCCGACGATAGAGAATTCCCTTTTTTCCCCCCCCTCTAAACATTTGTGGGCGCGTTTGGGGTACGCACTGGTTTCAGGGGATCTCCACAAAAACGGTTGCCTCCGAAATTGCGACTTTAAACATTTCAGATCTTTTCCCCGGGGGTGGGCCGAGGGGAGCAGATGTTTTCCCAAAGGGGGAAACTGATTTCAATTTGGCGGTTTTTTTTCTTAATGGCCAAGGGCGTGGGATTCTCGGGGCCTGGTCCGTGGATGGTGGTTGGAATATGCTGGGCAGCTTTAAAGCGGGGCATGCAAAAAGAAAAATTTTCCCCCCCTTTTCGGGGGAAAAAGCCCCGTTCCCGTTCTTTTGGGGACGAAAATGCCAACCCTCCGCTTTTCGAGGAAGCTAAATGACGGGAAAATAAAACAGCGGGCGAAAAGGTGAGGCAGGGCCCATAAAAAATTTCTAAACTGATCCCCCAAAATTTAAGCCAGAAAGGGGAAAGGGGAAAGGCGCCAAAAGGGTTTTTGGGCCTGTGGGTTTGGAAACCCGGGGGATTCCCAACGATTCCCCCCCTGAAATCCAATTTTTTCCCCCCCGGGAACAAGGGGGGGGAAAAAGGGGTTTTCTAACTGCTTCCCCAAGGGGGGCCCCAGTCCATTCCCCTTTTTACCCCCAAGCGTAACCCCCGAGGGGCAAATCCCCCTTCCCATCCAAATAAAGATCAATGAAGCTCTTAAATTATTCTACGAAAAAAAGCTGGAGCAAATCCCCCTCCCGCCGTTTGAGGAGGAGAGCACAAAAATTCCCGAAAAACTGTATTCCCCCCACTTTGTCCCCCCAAATTAACAATTTAAATTTCCCGAAATTACCACCCAAAAAACAAAAGTTTGGCCTTTCCCCAAACTGCCCACTTGGGAAAAGGCCCCAGGGGCCCGATGGGTTCTTGGAAAAAATTTTTAAAAAAAAATAAAAGAGCCTTTTATCCCCTACTGACTGCTTTTATTTTTTTTCCATAAATTGAAGAGGGCACCATTCGGGGCCCCAATCTAAAAACGCCTACTTAAAAAATACTTTCCAAAAAAAAGGGAAAAACCCCCCTTTTCCCCCTCTTCTTATCGCCCAAAATTTATTAAAGATTTTGACCAAACTCCTTTCTAAAATCTGGCCGAAGATTGGGGGATCCCCCGCTTCCCCCTCTCATTGGCCCAGCACAGAAAGGTTTCTTTAAGGGGCGGGCGGGGGGTGGGGAAAACCTTTTTAAAAGGACCGGCAGTCCCGGAGGGGGTGTGGGGTTTTTTCCCCCCCCCGCCGGGGGACCCCGCTTTAAAAACGCTATAGATTTCGGAAAAGGGACCCACAATTTTCCGGGTGGGGTGGTTGGGAAAGTCCTCAACCGTATGGGGGTTTTTGAGGTAGCTTTAGAAAATTTAATTTTTTCCCCCTATTTACAACAACCCAACTGCACAGGTTTTACACCCCAGGCTTTCTCTCAAGGCTTTTTTCTCTTCGCAAGGGCACCGGGCCGGGTGCCCCCTCTCCCCCTTGTTATTCGGGCATTTGCCTTAGAACCCCTGGCACGTTCCCGGGGATTAACAATTTGTAAATTTAAGTGCACGGGTATGAAAATATAGGGGTTTCTATGTGGAAAAAAGTTTAATTTCCCCCTCATAAACATTACGAGGGAAAAAAAAATCCCCCACCACAATGGGAAAAGATTTTAAAAAAAAGAAAAATTTATCTTACAGAGAAATTTTAAAAAAAAATCCCGGGTTTCAAAGAGTATGCTTCCCTACAGTTATAAATGGGTCATTTGTATATTTTTTACAGATCAAAATGATATATGGGTTGAGGGAAAAATGTGAA